>CAUYQG010249962.1:0-30353 GCA_963574415.1 Tarsius wallacei
CATGGAAGTTGTGTGTTGCTTTAGTCTAAAGAGGCAGGATATCTTTTTTTTTTTTTCCTGAGTTGGAGTCTCACTCTGTCGCCCAGGCTGGAGTGCAGTGGCCCCTCCCGGCCACCGCAGCCTCGACCCGCTGGGCTCCGGCAATCCTTCCGCCTCAGCCTTCCAAGTAGCTGGAACTACAGGCGTGCGCTACCACGCCCGGCTCATTTTTTGATTTATTGTAGTGACGAGGTCTCGCCAAGTTGCCCAGGTGGGTCTCGAACCCGCATCCTCAGGCAATCCACTCACCTCAGGCTCCCAAAGCGTGGGATTACAGGCTGAGCCACCGAGCCAGGCTGTCTAAAGATTTAAGAAGTCCACAGAAAGGAATGCTTGAGTTAAGGGGTTGTGAGTGCTAAGACCCTTGTTATGTAGACAAAGTCTCACAGGTGGCTGTCCTCAGAGAGCATGTGATGCCACATAAGAGTCAGATAGGAATTAGGTATTTTATTGTCACAAAGAGTCTGCTTTTTCAGTCTTATGATCTCTATTTTAATGTTTTCTTTCTTTTTTTCAGTCTCCATAGAGACTAAAAAACTGCCAATGCCAACTATATTTCAAGTCGTGATGGTGGGGTATTGGGGAAAATTTTTTCTTTTTTCTTTTTTTGAGCCATAGTCTCACTCTGTCACCCAGGCTGGAGTGCAGCGGCACGCTCACAGTCACTCTAGCCTCGACCTGCTGGGCTCAGGCAATCCTTCCACCTCAGCCTTCCAAGTAGCTAGGACTACAGGCATGTGCCACCACGCCCGGCTAATTTTTTGATTTATTGTAGAGACAAGGTCTTGCCCTGTTCCCCAGGCTGGTCTTAGACCTGTGTGCTCAGGCATCCTCTCGCCTCTGCTTCCCAAAGTGCTGAGATTACAGTTATGAGCCACTGTGCCCAACAACAAGGCTCTTTTTTAAAGTTAATGACGGTCAGTTTTGCCTCAACCCCCAAAGGTGAGGCTATCAAGTGGCATGTCTAACTTCCCTTCCATTATGACTGGGCATTCAGTTTTTTAGGTTTCTCTGGGGTCCCCATTGTCCAGTGGTGGTCCATTCAGTCAGTTGGGGAGCTTAGGATTTCATTTTCAGTTTACAAATTCTAATATGAAGTATCTAATATGAAGGATATTCTTTTTTTTTTTTTAATTTATTGTAGATATAAGGTCTCGCCAAGTTGCCTGGGCTAGTCGCCAACCTGTGGGCTCAGGCAATCCACTCGCCTCGGCCTCCCGAAGTGTTGGAATTACAAGCTGAGCCACTGAGTCCGGCCTTTTTTTTTTTAAAGCAGGATTGGCCAGGCTCGGTGGCTCAGCCTGTAATCCCAGCACGTTGAGAGGCTGGGGTGAGTGGATTGCCTGAGCCCCTGGGTTCAAGACCTGCCTGGGCAACTTGGCGAGACCTCGACTCTACAATAAATCAAAATTAGCCAGGTGTGGTAGCATGTGCCTGTAGTTCTGGCTACTTGGAAGGTTGAGACAGGATGATCGCTGGAGCCCAGCAGGTCGAGGCTGTGGTGGCCGGGAGCATGCCACAGCACTCCAGTTTGGGCGACAGAGTGAGACTCCAACTCAAAAAAATAAATAAATACATAAAAATAAAACAGGATTTATTGAGAAAACCAAAAAAGCTCCCACAGTTTGAGGAAACCCGAGGAAATTGCCCATAAGGGTATTCTTGCGTCTCTGTCCTAGGCCTCTTAATTTTACTTCTTCTGTTGTCAGTTACCCTTGTAAATGCCTTTTCTATTCATTTTTTTAGAGTAAATACAATTTTTTTTTGGTTAACTAAAAATCTTAATGAGTTTTTTTTTTCTGAGTCGGAGTCTCACTCTGTCACCTAGGCTGGAGTGCAGTGGCATGTTCATGGTAACCGCAGCCTTGACCTGCTAGGCTCAGGCAATCCTTCCACCTCAGCCTCCCAAGAAGCTGAGACTACAGGAGTGTGCCACCACAACCGGTTAATTTTTTGATTTATTGTAAAGATGAAGTCTCAACATGTTGCCCACGCTGGTCTCGAACTCCTGGGCTCAGGCAATCCTCTCACCGAGCCTCCCAGAGTGCTGAGATTACAGATGTGAACCATCTTACCCGTCAAGATCATTTTAAAAAATAGTTATGCTTCCCCTGAGAGTAACGGTATGGAGTGGAGGGAAAATAATTGTTTATAACCTTCATAGCTATTTACCGGGACTCCCTGTAACAAAAAAACAGATTAATAAGAGAAAAACAAACAGAAGTTTATTAATATGTATACCTTTGTTATATACGTGGGGAAATGCAGAAAAATGTGTAATTCTCTAGAGTAGATCTAAAAAAAGTTTAAACTTCAGGCTCGAATATTATCTTTTTCCAGTTAAGATCTTAACTGAGCCGGGCTCGGTGGCTCAGCCTGTAATCCCGCGCCTTGGGAGGCTGAGGTGAGTGGATTGCCTGAGCCCGCGGGTTCGAGACCCGCCTGGGCAGGCGAAACCTCATCTCTACAATAAATCAAGAAAAATTAGCCGGGCGTGATAGCGCGTGCCTGTAATTCCGGCTACTCAGAAGGCTGAGGGGGAAGGATCGCCGGAGCCCAGCAGGTCGAGGCTGTGGTGGCTGGGAGCAGGTCGAGACTGCACTCCAGTCTGGGCGATGGAGTGGGACTCCAACTCAAAAAAAAAAAAACAAAAAAAAAAGGATCTTAACTGGGTCTTTCTTCATACCTTTCTCCCTTTGTTTCTATCTTTGCAAAATTTGCCTATATTGTGCATTTGGGAAAAAACAAATGTAGAGACTGTTATGCAGATTTATGTCTATGACTTATCCATTGTTCAAGAGTCTCTCCTGGTGTGGAGAGGGAGACACTCTTATAAATGGAGATGTTCTTTGTAGATGTAAATTTCTCTCACAAAACCTAACTTTTCAGGATTCCACCTGTTTCTATAGTTTCTCAAAATAACCAGCTTAAAATAATCAATATGCTAAAGAGATGTATTTTGGGATGGCATATTCTGGTTTTCTGGTCTTCCTCGGTAATATCTTGGGCTGTTGTGTTCTAAGCCTCATGGGCTGAGTATAACAAAATAGATGAAGAGGTAACTGCCGGGCTCAGTGGCTCAGACTGTAATCCTGCGCTTTGGGAGGCTGAGGTGAGTGGATTGCCTGAGCCCGCGGGTTCGAGACCCACCTGCGCAACTTGGCGAGACTTCATCTCTACAATAAATCAAAAAATTAGCCGGGCGTTGTAGCGCGTGCCTGTAGTTGCGGCTACTTGGAAGGCTGAGGTGGAAGGATTGCCGGAGCCCAGCAGGTCGAGGCTGGGTGGCCGGGAGTGGCCACTGCACTCCAGTCTGGATGACAGAGTGAGACTCCAACTCAAAAAAAAAGAAGAGGTAACTTTCCAAGCATTATTTAAAGGTTTGTCTATCTACCTTGCTTGGGAGCTCGTATTAATGTAGATTTGACTATATTCTCTGCTTATAATTCCTTCGGGATAAGATATTTCCTAACCTTCAAAAGGGCAGATTCATGTATCATCTTTGGGCCCCAGAGCCTTGCTTGACTCTGGTCTGGTTGTCAATGGATTGAACATCAACAAGTTAACAGTTCCTCTCAAGTTCTTAGAGCTGAAAGCTGTAATCATTTCACAAGATTTTTTTGAATCCTTCTTGTTGGCAAAGTAATTACAAGTTTATATAAAGAGAGTTTATATCAGTCCAAGAAAATGACTTGCAAAAATTTACAAGGCAACATAAAATTAGATATAAATAAATAGAGGGAAAAAATAGTGTATGAAGTAAGACTGGGAGTATTGACTGATATTTAATGCTTTATCAAGTGCAAGGGCAAATGCAAATTTTCTCCCAGTTGAAAAATAAGGGGTCAGGCTTGGTGGCTCAACCTGTAATCCCAGCACTTTGGGAGGCCAAGGCAAGTGGATTGCTTGAGCCTGCAGGTTCGAGACAAGCCTGGGCAACTTGGCGAGACCTCGTCTCCACAATAAATCAAAAAAAAATTAGCCAGGCATGGTAGCCCATGCCTGTAGTTCCGGCTACTTGGAAAGCTGAGGCGGAGGGATCGCCGGAGTTCAGCAGGTCGGAGGCTGCAGTGGCCGTGAGGTTGCCACTGCACTCCAGTCTGGGCGACAGAGTGAGAACTCTGACTCAAAAAAAAAAAAAAATTATCCTGTCTCTGGTATACTTTTATATCAGCAGAAAATGCTCTAAGACAAATTGTGTCCGCTTAGCTATCAAGGGTCAGATTTCTTTCTCTATCTTTGCAAAGTTTGCCTATATTGTGCATTTGATTTAATGTGTATTCAGTAATAAGATAATTCATGAAGAGGTTTTTCTGGGTGAGAGAAGATTTTGTTTTTAATTATATTTTCCCAGCACAAGTATGGGCTAAGCGTTTCTGACCAGGTAGTTTTCAATCATGACATTAATCCTCTGTGTTCTAAGTAATAGAGAATCAGTGTAGCATGATGGTCAAGAATGTGGCCACTGGAGTTATAACGCTTGCCTTCAAATCCTGGCTGTGATTCTTCAACAAAGTAACGTTGCACCAGTCAATTAGAAATTACACTGAACTCTCCCCAATCTCAATTTTCTCTACAACTTTTCTTAGCTTCAGTTTTCTCATCCCTAAAATGGTGAAGTATGAATAGTATTCACTTTATAATGTTGTCGAAAAAAATGGAATGAAACATTGTATGTTTGGTATAATATCTGGCATATCATAAACACTGAAAAACATGTTAGCTATTAAAGTTGACAAAGGAATGAATATTAATTAGTGAAGTATAACTAGCTTGTCTTTTTTTTTTTTTTGAGTTGGAGTCTCACTCTGTCGCCCAGACTGGAGTGCAGTGGCCGCTCCCAGCCACCGCAGCCTCGACCTGCTGGGCTCCGGTGACCCTTCCGCCTCAGCCTTCCGAGTAGCTGGAACTACAGGCATGCGCTACCATGCCCGGCTAATTTTTGATTTATTGTAGAGATAAGTTCTCGCCAAGTTGTCCAGGCGGGTCACGAACCCGCGGGCTCAGGCAATCCATAGCTTGTCTTAAAAAGACATTATTTTTTACTATTTAGAAAGCATTTAAACTTCAATGTATTTTTTTCAAATGTTAGTGCTAGGCTGAGCATGGTGGCTTATGCCTGTAATTCCAGCACTTTGGGAGGCTGAGGCAGGAGGATTGCTTAGGGCCGGGAGTTGGAGACCAGCCTGGGCAACAAAGCAAGACCTCATAGCTCTGCAAAAATAATTATAAAATTTTTCAAAAAGCTTTAGTATTTAACACTGAGCACCAGTGTCATGAAAAGGAGTAATTGTTTTTCATCTAAGTAACAATTCTCTCACATAGATCTAAAGGAATATAAACAAGTTTTTATAGTTCTTTCCCCTCCTTTGTAGTTTATTCTTAAAACAACAGCCTGGCCAAGTGCGATGGCTCAGGTCTATAATCCCAGCATTTTGGGAGGCCAAGGTGAGAGGACTGCCTGAGCTCACGGGTTTGAGACCAGCCTGGGCAACTTGGAGAGACCTCATCTCTACAATAATAATTAAAAAAAATTAGCCAGGCATGGTGGTGCATGCCTGTAGTTCCAGCTACTTGGAAGGCTGAGGTGGAAGGATCACCTGAGCCCAGCAGATCAAGGCTGCGGTGGCCGTGAGTGTGCCACTGCCCTCCAGCCCGGGTGACAGAGTGAGACTCCATTTAAGAAAAGAACAAACAAAAAAAACAGCCAGGCTCAGTGGCTCAGCCTGCAATCCCAGCACTTTGGGAAGCCGAGGTGAATGAATTGCTTCAGCCCGTGGGTTCGAAACCCGCCTGGGCAAATTGGCGAGACCTCATCTCTACAATAAATCAAAAAAATTAGCCAGGCATGGTAGCACGCACCTGTAGTTCCGGTTACTTGAAAGGCTGAGGCGGAAGGATCGACAGAGCCCAGCAGGTCGAGGCTGTGGTGGCCGGGAGCATGCCACTGCACTCCAGTCTGGGGGACATAGTAAGACTTCAAATAAGAAAAAAAAAAAAAAAGCCCAGCCAAAGTGATCATGTATCCTCTCAGACATGCAAGTCCAATTTTCCCCCTTAGGATTATACTATATATATTGTTAACAATTTGCTCTTAAGATCTATCAATATACCATTGATATATTTCTGTGCCAGATAACATAGACCAGTTTCACTCTTCACAGCGATATCGTATTCAGTAAGACAAAAATATACCTTGAGTTATTTAACCATTCCCTATTATCAGATATTGAGATATTTTGAATTTTTGGTTATTTTAAACTATTTCATTGTATGTCCTTGAAGGAGCATTTCTTTATTTCAGTTTTCAAGGAGGAGAATTTGATAACATCTGCCAATTTTTTACACCCACAAATGGTGTATGAACAAGGTAGTTTCACTTGTAACATTGTCATGACCCAATATTATTTACTTTATATGTTGCCAACTGGAAAAACCAATAGTATCCCTAATTTTCAAACTGTGCATTTCTGTGATTCTTCATGGTTTAGAATTTTTCATTTTTTTTTGTCATTTGTATTTATTCTGTGAAATGTCTGTTTATATCCTTTGCTTTCCTGTCCCATGTGATTTGTCTATTTCTTATTGATATGTAGGAATCTGCAGGATTTGTTCTATAGAACTTCCTTCACGTTCTCTCTCTGTCCCTCAGCTCTGCTAATGGAATCTTCTGAGCTTCTGACTTGGGATCTGTTCTTCATCTCATAACTTTGTGACCTACCCTGGTTTCCTTCCTGCCTTGCCCTCAGCTCTGGTTTCCTGACTCTCCCCTCTTGGTCCTATTTGGGGCACTCCTTGTGAATTCCTATTGTTGATCTGGCCCTTGAATTTTTCTCATGGAGAACTGAGAAGAAGAGAGAAAGAGAGGGATTAAAGAAGGTAGGGAGAAGGAGACCAGGGAGACGGTGAAGGTAGCGATTTCTTACATCCATACCTTTTCTTTTTGATGTACTTCAAAGATGGCACCTTGTGGTGTCCTCATGTGGTGGAAGGGATGAACACTATGCCCTTACATGACAGAAGGATGGAAGAGGCAAGGAAGCGGCCTTGAGCCTGTTTATTTAAGGGCATGAATCCCATTCATGAGGGAGACCTCACTTTCCAAAGGCCTCACCTCTTCATACTATTATATTAGGAATTAGGTTCTAACATGTGGATTTTGGGGACACCAATATCCAGACCATAACAGACTCCTTCCTGGAGGCACAACCTAGACTCTACATCAGCCCTTCCAATATTTTTGTCAGCACTTAATTCCTGACATTATGTCCCATTTCATTCATTAGACATTTAGCTTCTGAGATCAGATGAGATCAGGCGAATTCAGAAAGGTATGGTCATAGACATTAACTAGCCATTTACTACTACTTACTAACAAAGTGGCTTCAGTTATCTGCAAGATAAATCCCTGTCAATTCATAGGTCATAATAAGACATTTGGATCTTATTTAGTCAAAACTAAGCTTTGATGGTGGGAGGATTCTCTGAGGAAGTGATGCTTGAACTGAGTTTTTTTTTTTTTTTTGAGTTGGAGTCTCACTCTGTCGCCCAGACTGGAGTGCAGTGGCATGCTCCCGGCCACCGCAGCCTCGACCTACTTGGGTCCGGCGATCCTTCCGCCTCAGTCTTCCAAGTAGCTGGAACTACAGGCGCGCGCCACTACACCCGGCTAATTTTTGATTTATTGTAGAGATGAGGTCTCGCACCCGCTGGCTCAGGCAATTCACTCACCTCGGCCTCCCAAAGTGTGGGATTACAAGTGAACTGAGTTCTAAAAGGTACATACATATTACTTAGCAATACAAAAAGGGAAGACTGTTTCTGGCAGGGAACTTTGCATATGCAAAGGCCCTGTTGTTTGGAAGGGAGCTTGGAGGAAAATAAAAACAAATCATAGCCGGCTCGGTGGCTCAGCCTGTAATCCCGTGCCTTGGGAGGCTGAGGTGAGTGGATTGCCTGAACCCGACCCGCCTGGGCAACTTGGTGAGACCTCATCTCTACACTAAATCAAAAAAATTAGCCAGGCGTGGTAGTGCGCGTCTGTAGTTCCAGCTACTCGGAAGGCTGAGGCGGAAGGATCGCTAGAGCCCAGCAGGTCGAGGCTGTGGTGGCCGGGAGCGGCCACTGCACTCCAGTCTGGGTGACAGAGTGAGACTCCAACTCAAAAACAAACAAAAAATACCAACAAATGACTTCAAGAGACCAATGGAGGAGTAGAGGAAGTGAGAGGAAGGGTGGTTCACAATGAGGACGGGAAATGGAAACAATGGAAAAGAATAAAGGAGGAGAGAATTGTTTGGTCAGATTTGCATTTTGAAAATATTACTCTTAGTGGAAAAGGGAATTGTTTAGGGACCAAAAGAGATGAAGATATATCATTCTATTGACATCTCCTGGGAGATAAATGATGGGATTTTACAATTGTGACTCACTAGCAGGTAATGAAAAGAACTAGATACTTGAGGGATCTTGATTAGACTTGGTGCTGGACTGGGGACGGGATGAGGGACAGACAAGTGCTAAGGATAACTCCCCAGTTTCCAGCTTGTCAATTGTATGGAAAGCAGTGAGCTTCACTAAGACAGAAAACCTTGGGAGAGGACAGGGTTACCCAGAAAGGAATTTCAGTCTCAAGTAACTAAGAATTCCAGGGGGTAATTTTGGGATTTGCTTCAGGAATGACTGGATTCAGGGGCCCCAAAAATTACATTAGGACCCACTGTCTCTGTCCGTCCCTAGTTATACGGAGACATGCTAATGTCCATCCATATTGCCACAGCCCCTCGAGAAGGGCATGGCAAGGGTTCAAGTGTTCCTGTACATTTCTGAGTACATTGCTGAGAGTCCCCTTGTCTTCTGTGCACTCCCAGTAAGTAGCTTCAGGGGAACCCTGACTTTCCTGCAGACTATGCCCAAAGATGTAAATCCCTATTTACTTCCTTTCTTAATAGTCATAGGTTTGAACAATATAGTATCAATGTAATCATAAGTCTTGTGATTTGCATAACTTTTGCCATGCATGATGTCTTAGACCTTGTAAACTTCCTTTACTCTAAATGTCACGATCTAAATGTAAAATGCACCTGTAACTTAAGTCTCTACAATACTTTGTGGATCACAAGGCTAATATATAGGTACCTACAACTCTGGACTATAAAAGCGCGAGAACCGTTTTAGAAAGACCTCAAGTCTGGCTCTGTTCCCTGGATTCAAATTCAGAAATAAATTTCTTTCTACCAGTTCCCTGCCCCTTTGATTTATCAAGGGAGAGCAGCCAAGTGTTACTCAGACCACACAAGGGCAAGCTCTCTTTCCATGAGGCAGGGACTACTGCCACCAAATATCTAACACATATTCCAACAGCTAGGTAATCTTAGTGCACAGTAGAAATGTTCAAGGAGTACATTCTGATTGACCTAGTTTGGGTCACTGGTCCACCTCTGAGCCAATCACTGCAGCCAGAGAGATGGCCTGCTTGACTGCTCAGGCCTGCGTTACGTGTTTAACCCTTCATTGGCAAGAGAAAGGAGTTCAGGAAGGTCAGCCCTACCTGAACCTTGTGGAAAGGTTCCTTCACAATAAAGAGAGGCTCTGTTGCTAGAAGTTGGAGGGAATGCTAGGCAGGCCATAACAACTGGTGGCCAGAGGAGTGTTAATCTTCTACCACTCAGTGCTAAGCCCCTTGAAGGATGGAGCTGTGTCTCACATTGTAGTTTCAATGCCCAACATAGTACCTAATACTTAATAGGTGTTCAATACATGTTTGCTGAGTGAGTAAAGAAGGAATAAATATCATAAGCAAAGTTTCAGACATCACAAAATTGGAACAAGGAATAGAGAGAGTAACGGTGGGGGCTGGGCACGGTGACTCACGCCTGTAATCCTATCACTTTGGGAGGTTGAGATGGGAGGATTGCTTGAGCCCAGGTATTCGAGACCAGCCTGGGCAACATAATGAGATCTTGTCTCTACAAAAAAAATTGTTAAAAAGATTAGCTGAGCATGGTGTCATGCGCCTGTAGTCCAACTGCTCAAGAGGCTGAGGCGGTGGAAGGATTGCCTGAGCCCAGAAGGTTGAAGCTTGTAGTAAGCTGTGAACATGCCACTGCCCTCCAGTCTGGGTGACAGAGTGAGACTCCAGTAAGAGAGAGAGAGAGAGAGACAGAGAGAGAGAGAGAGAGAGAGAGAGAGAGAGAGAGAGAAAGAGAAAGAGCACACACAAGAGAGAGGAACAGTGGGAAGTGTGACTGAGAGGTAGTTTAGGACCACATAGTAGGAAGGCTTAAAATGTGGAAGGGAAGGGTCACCAGAGCCCAGAGCCCAGCAGGTAGAGGCTGCGGTGGCCTGAAGCGTGCCACTGCACTCCCGCCTGGGATCCAATTGCAGGGGACTGGGATGAATTTGTGGTAGGACCTCTAGCAAATGGGCAGATCTTTCTTTTTTATTTATTTTTATTTTCTATTTTTTGTACAGACAGGGCCTCCCTGTGTTGCCAAGCTGTTCTCAAACTCCCGCGCTCAAGCAATCCTCCTGCCTTAGCCTCCCAAAGTGCTGGGATTACAGGTTTGAGCCACTGTTCCTGGTCTGGAGGATCTAATAAAAGGCTATGGCAATCATTTGGTTAGAGTAGTGGTTCTCAGCGAAGGGTGGTTTTGCCCTTCAGGGGACACTTGGCAAAGTCTGGAGATATATTTGATCTTCACAACTTGCGGGAGGGAGGCATCTCTCAGTGGGTAGAGGACAGAGATGAACAATGATCCTGTCCCACATGTCTGTCGTATCCTGCTTGAGAAACCCTGGCCTAGAGGTAATTAGAGTACATAACAAGAAGGGAAAGAATGGAGCCAGCCAACCCAAGTGGCACTGTGGAAGGAGAACACACAGCCTTTTGAAAATATATAGGGCAGAGGAGAAGGCAGGATTAAAAAAAAAAAAGGCCAAGGTTTAGAGCAGATAATTGAGAAGACGATGGTGCCAGGCAGGAGCAATAACAGAGAAGTCAGAAGGTGGTCCAAGTCTTAAGGGGGTATGGGGAATTTGCTTTGAGTTTAAGATGGCCACTGGAGACCTTAGCACAGACCCAGAGGCAGGTGAAAATGTGCTTGGGAGTCTAGTGAGAGCCTAGGGCCAGAGAGCTCGACTGTAGGGCAGTGAGATATTGGATAAAGGAAGGGGGGCAGATGATAGCCCGAGAAAGACTGAGAACTGACTTTTGAAAGACTGCGAGAGAAATGCGAAGGGCAGTAAGTCAGGGTAAGAACATCACTTTTACAAAATCATATTATTTTTCAAAAATTTTTTCACTTTAGCAACTAATTCCCACCACCCCCTCCCAAATTTATCATCCTAACGAAGCTACCTGGAAGGGAGTCTTTCTTAACTGTTTCTAAACTCTTGTTAAATCCATATCAAAGAGCCTCTTGTTCTCTTGCATTTAAATCACTGTTTTATTAAATCCTTAAATCCTCTTATAAATCCCAAACATATTCTCAAGCTTGGCTCAATAGAACAGTGTTTTTAAGGCATTCTTTTCCTTTTATTCTGTGACTATCTTTAGCACTTAAGAACTATTTAGAAGTTGTTTTTAAGGCTGACCCTCTGCAAGACTGGGAAGTAGGTTATTTGATTTTAGAGCACAGCAAGCCTGAGGCTTTTTCCTCTCCTTGGAGGGAAGGAGTAAGAACCGGAGAGTTTATACCTCAGCGCTGCCGGTAGAAAGCTATGTGACCTTTGGGTGTTTTTCTTTCTCTCTCTCTTTTTAAAAAATGCTTTATTGGATTATACCACACCTACAAAAAAAAAACAAAACTGGATGAGTTTTGTCAGAAAATGACATAAACATTTAATGTGGTGGTTGCCCGCAGACCCATCACCATGTAATTCATTGTACATATTTTCAGTGTACATTCCAAGGTACAATTCAGCAGCATTAGAGATTTTAAAATTTTTTCAATTTTTACTTTGAAAAATGTCAAACCTACCAAAAAATCCAAAAATAGGAGGGAGGGCACATGGTACCACAAAGGGTACCTGGTCCTAAACCAGGGGAAGTTAGGACCTGTTGGAGGCCCAAACTTCACCTGCTCTTTTTCACTGTGTCACCCAGGCTGGAGTGCAGTGGCTTACTCACAGCGACTGCAGCCTCGATCTGCTGGGCTCAAGCTATCCTTCCCCTCAGCTTTCCAAGTAGCTGGAACTACAGGCGTGCACCACCATACCTGGCTAATTTTTTTGATTTATTGTAGAGATGAGGTCTCAACATGTTGCCCGGGCTGGTTTCGAACCTCTGGGCTCAGGCAATCCTGTCGCCTTGGCCTCCCAAAGTTCTGGGATTATAGGCATGAGCCACCGTGCCCAGCTTGTACCCCACTCTCAAAAAAAATAAAGAGAAAAAAAAGTTGAAAAACATAGTACAATGAGTAGTCATTCATCCGTCAGCTAGACTCACCTATTACCAACTTTTGTAACGTTACCTTGCTCTGTCTACCTCTATCTATCTATTTGTATTTTTGTTATTGTTAAATCACTTTAAAATAAGTTATAGATATCATGAAGCTTTGCCCCTAAATATTTAGTATGTATCTCCTAAGAACAAGGTCATTTGGCTGGAGAACCACAATATTATTATCTGACACAAGAAATTTAACATCAATATCGGAGTATTATCTAACACTCCTTTAATACTCTTTAAATTTTTAAAAAGTGTTCTAAAATACCATTTAAAACAGGGTTTTCCTGCAATCTAGGATATAATCAAGGTTCATGTCTTTCTTTCTTTCTTTTCTTTTTTTTTGAGTAGGAGTCTCACTCTGTCGCCCAGGCTGGAGTGCAGTAGCACGCTCGCAGCCACTGAAACCTTGACTTGCTGGACTCAGGCGATCCTTCCACATCAGCCTTTCAAGTAGCTGGAACCACAGGCATGCGGCACCATGCCCAGCTAATTTTTTTATTTATTGTAGAGACGAGGTCTCACCAAGTTGCCCAGGCTGGTCTTGAACTTATGGGCTCAGGCAATCCTCTTACCTTGGCCTCCCAAAGTGCTGGGATTATAGGCGTGAGCCACCGCGCCCGGCCAAGGTTCATGTCTTTCTAATTTCCTTAATTTAGAAAAGTCTTTTGCATTTTTTTGTTTGTTTTTTCATGACATTACTATTTTTTTAAGATTACAAGCAAGTTGTCTTGTAGAATATTCCACAATCTGGATTTGCCCAACTGTTTCTCTCTGATTAGTTTCACAAATATACTGCACATATGTTGTATCCTTCCATTGTAACATTTTACGAGACACACAATGTCAGTTTTCCCCATTATTAAATAATGTATTAAGTTTGACCACTTAGTTAATGTAGTGTCTACCAGTTCCCTCTTTTGTAGAAGTTGCTTTCCCCCTTTTTAGTTAATAAGTAACTTATGTCTATGTAAAGCAGTGTGGCAATTCTTTAAAAGAATTAAAAATTGACCTTCCATATGATCCAGCAATCTCTCTCCTGGAAATAAACCTGGAAAAACATGCATCGCTGTACCAAAAAGATACTGCATATGCATGTGTATTGCTGCACTACTCACAATAGCAAAAACATGGAACCAGCCCTGCTGCCCACCCATCAGAAGTGGATTGGATAAAAACAAAAAGAAAATGTGTTGGCCAGGCGCAGTGGCTCAAGCCTGTAATCCCAGCACTTTGGGAGGCTGAGGTGAGGACTGCCTGAGCCCACAGGTTTGAGAACAGCCTGGGCAACTTGGCTAAGAGCCTGGGCAACTTGGCGAGACCTCATCCCTATAAAAAATAAAAAAAATTAGCTGGGCATGGTAGTGCGCACCTATAGTTCTGGCTACTTGGGAGGCTGAGGCAGAAGGATCGCCTGAGCCCAGCAGGTCGATGCTGGGGTGGCCGTGAGCGAGCTACTGTGCTATGCACTACAGTCTGACAGAGTGAGACTCCAACTAAAAAAAAAAAAAAAAAAGAAAAGAAAATGTGGTACATATACATGCTGGAATATTATGCAGCCATAAAGAAGAACAAAACCATGGCCTTTGCAGCAACTTGGCTGAAGTTGGAGACCATCATACTGAGTGAATTATCACAGAAACAAAGAAGTAAATACTGGTCATATTTGCACAAGGGTGGGATTGGCAGTTGCAGGGCATTGCTAGGGGAGGGAGGGAGGGAGGAGGTTGGGGGGCAGGTGACAAAACAAGGGGTACTTCTACTACCGGGGGAGTGAGGGACAGTTAGAAGCCCAAACTTCCCCGACATGCAGCCTACTTATGTAGTTAATCTTCTCTTGTGCCTCTCAACTCTATAATAATAAAAAGAATATATTTTTTAAAGTAACTCATGGTTTTGTCAATCATAACTCAATAAAGGCTAGAGGAAAAAATAATCCATAGGGTCACACATTAAGACCATGTCACTAGCCTACATTGTGTGTGACCTTGGAATTCTCATCTTGCCTAGCCCTTTTACAGTTCTTGCCAGATTACTGAGTACGGTTTGCTAGCATTTTTGTTAGTGTGTAAACTACCCTATATTCTTCCAGCAATTTATTTTTTTGGCTAGAGTTAGTCAGAATTGGTTCCTGTTATTTTCTACCAAGTATCCTGATTCCTGCAATGTGAGTGAGAAAGCACTCCTACCTCACTGTTTCAGGGAAACCTCGGGTAAAGAGTAACATTATCTTTAGGGCTTTGGGGGTCAAACTGGGGGTTTTTTGAATGTGACTATGATGTACTGCACAAAGGCCCATCTATAGGGGATAGCCAGGTTTATTCTGGTTACATATTTTATTTTGTTTTTTTTTGAGTTGGAGTCCCACTCTGTCACCCAGACTGGAGTGCAGTGGCACGCTCCTGGTCACTGCAGCCTCGACCTGCTGTGCTCGGGTGATTCTTCCGACTCAGCCTTCCAAGTAGCTGGAACTACAGGCACGCGCCACCAAGCCTGGCTAATTTTTTGATTATTGTAGAGATGAGGTCGCACCATATTGCCCAGGCTGATCTTGAACCTGCGGGCTCAGGCAATCCTCTCACCTTGGCCTCCCAAAGTGCTGGCATTATAGACTTGTGCCACTGCGCCCGGCCCTGGTTACATATTTTTAAAAGTTACACACACACATCAGTATGTGTAACTAATGGGCCCTAGGCGGGCTTGCTCACCTCCATCTCTCCTAGGCCTCATGTATAAATGATTATAGATGTCTGCTGGTCATTGTCACCAAGGTGTAATGAGCCTAGACTGCACCTTTGTGCACTTGGCCATTGTCTTAACCTTGTGGACCAGGTAGCAAGATGAAACTAGTGACAGCACAAAACATATCCAAACCCTAATTGCTGGATCCATGTGACTTGGCCTGCTTTTATTTAGGCAGATTTTACACCACATTAGGTAATGTTGTTGGGAAATCAGGGTGACTTGATGCTATGGCCTGAATATTGATGTCACCACAAAATTCATACATTGGAATGTAATCACCAATGTGATAGTCTTAAGAGGAGGAGTCTAAAAAGAGGCAGGTGATTAGGTCATAAATGCTCCATTCTCATGAACAAGATTAATGCCCTTTTAAAAAAAAAAGTCCCAAGGTAGCTTGTCCCTTCCTTCTACCAAGTGAGGACACAAGAAGGCACCATCTTGGAAGCGGAGAGTAGCCATGTCAGACACCAATCTGCTGGCAACTTAATCTTGGATTTCCCAGCATCCAGAACCATGTGCAACAAATTTCCATTGTTTATGAACTATCAAGTCTAAAGTATTTTGTCATAGCAGTGGAAATGGTCTAAGACACTTGGGTGCATTTGTTCATGCAATAGCTATGGTAATAGGACAAATGTAAAATGTTAATGGCTTAATCACACAATAGAAATTTAATTTCTTGCTGGGCTCGGTGGCTCAGCCTGTAATCCCGTGCTTTGGGAGGTCGAGGTGAGTGAATTGCCTGAGCCCGCGGGTTCAAGACCCGCCTGGGCAACTTGGCGAGACTTCACCTCTACAATAAAAAAAAAAAAAAATTAGCTGGGCATGGTAGCACGTGCCTGTAGTTCCAGCTACTTGGAAGGCTGAGGCGGAAGGATCACCTGAGCCCAGCAGGTCGAGGCTGCGGTGGCCGGGAGCGGCCACTGCACTCCAGTCTGGGCGACAGTGAGACTCCAACTCAAAAAAAAAAAAAAAAAGAAATTTAATTTCTATCTTAGTCAAATTCCAAATGGCATTTGGCAAACAGCCTTCCATATATTAACTCAGGCTTCCAGGTTTCTTCCATCTCATGGTCTGCCATATTCTGGAAGCTTGAAATGCTTTGCTTCCAGCAACATAAGGGAAAGATCTCGTAGAAGGTTGTAGATTTTGTCTTTGCTTTTTTTTTATTTTTAAAATTTTGTTTATTTTTTGTTTTTCAAATTACATAGTTTATCAAATCAATTTAAAACACATAGCAAGAAGCAAGGGAAAAAGAATAGGGTAGGTTACCACACTTAAGGGGCAGGTCACAGGACATCTAAATTCAGTGCTATTCAATGGTCATGTGTTCTGTATCTCTTTGCTGCATCAACCTTCTCTGCTGATGTAGTTGACCAAGGGAGCTTAGCTGATGGACAAAGCCAACAATCCACTGCCTCTGCTGAAGAGGAGCAGGGGTGAGTACACCTGGCCAACAGCTGTAACTCACCAATAACTAGGCAGCAGGTTTTTATGGACCAGGCTGAAAGGGCTACATGCCACTTCTGTCCACATTCCATTGACTAAACCTACACCTATCTGTAAGGGAGGCAAATATGGTCTGGGAGCAAAGTGACACAGCTTTGGTGAGCATCCTATCATTTCCTCCCAAGAGTCTATAAAAGGTTTGGTAAATCCCCACCTAGGGCTGCCTGCAATGTTGTTAGGAACTGTAGATTCTAGAGAAGTAGCAGTCACCCAATACACCCAGACTGGCATTCTTGGGCGTCTTTGGCTTCACTGCTGCAAACTTTTGCTTGCAATGAATATATGTCAATGACTGCTACATTTCACTGCAGCCTCACACTCATTTCTCTGCAGGATAACATCAGTAATTTAGAAGCATTATTATGTGTTTTTTGTTGTTGTTGTTGTTTTGAGTTGGAGTCTCACTCTGTCACCCAGGCTAGAGAGCAGTGGCGCGCCTCTCGGCCATCACAGCCTCAACCTGCTGGGCTCCGGCGATCCTTCCACCTTCCAAGTAGCCGGAACTACAGGCGCACACTACCATGCCCAGCTAAGTTTTGATTTATTGTAGAGACAAGGTCTTACCAAATTGCCCGGGCTGGTCTCGAACCCGTGGGCTCAGACAATCCACTTGCCTCGGCCTCCCAAAATGCTGGGATTATAGGCTGAGCCCCTGAGCCCGGTTTACCACTATGTTTATAATGGTTCTCACTATGTCACCTAGGCTGGAGTGCACTGCAGTGAGTCACGGCTTACTGCAAACAGGGCTCAAGCAATCCTCCTACCTCAGCCTCTTGAGTAGCTTGGACTATAGGCACATGGCACCACGCCCAGCTAATTTTTTGCGGGTTTGGTCTCTAACTCCTGGCTACAAGTGATATTCCTACTTCAACCTCCCAAAGTGCTGGGATTACAGGTGTGAGCCACCACGCCTGACCAGAAATGTTAAAGGCATCTATAGGCAGTCATCTAATTGTGAAGACTGTGTGATCAGTTTTTAGAAGAAGCTGAGCTCAGTACATGCAAG
Source organism: Tarsius wallacei (assembly GCA_963574415.1). Classification (NCBI taxonomy): domain Eukaryota; kingdom Metazoa; phylum Chordata; class Mammalia; order Primates; family Tarsiidae; genus Tarsius; species Tarsius wallacei. Next base: position 17,748 of record CAUYQG010249962.1, read on the forward strand.
TATGAAAGTAATCCTAGTCATCATCATCAGTTTCAGTTAAATGTCCTTGTCCATTGAAAACTCAGACATTATATCCAGTTACTCTCAGATTAAAAAAAAAGTCCTCTGGTTTCTTTCAAACACAAAAGGGTCTAGTCCAGATTTTCAGAAGTATGTGTGTTCAGGAGGAAGGTGACAAGTTTTGGTGAGCAGCCAAAAGCTATAAAAGGCCTGGTAAATTCCCCACTTGGGTTTTACCTGGAACACACCATTTTTTTTTTAAACCCCAATATTTAAAAGATCTTGCTGACTGCCAGATTACAAGGAACCCACTAATGCCTAAAATGAAGTGAAAGCAGGAATCCTACGAGGTTAAACGAGCACCAAGGATGACTTAGCCCAAGGTTTCTGAAGAACTCTGGTGACATTGAGTTTCTACTTTGGTGGCTGCATAGAGTATAGGGGGATGACAGATAATACTTAGGGCCTATTTCAGTAGAAAGTCTACTAGAGATCCCCATAAAACAGAGACCCCAAAAATCCCAAAGAAAAATAAACTTATCACTCAGAAATGAACAGCAAAAATTCTTGCCTATCTTGAACTTAACCTTGGGTAAGGAGAATAAGAAAAATTGGGCAACGCTCTTGGGTCCCCTCCCACTCTGGGAGCTTTTCTGTCCTCTCAATAAACCCTGCTTTCCCACCAAAAAAGAAAAGAAAAGAAAAGAAAAATCTCCCCTGGGCATTTGCTACCACAAGCTGCCCTCCAAGTGCATTTTCAGTCCAATAGCATGTTCCCAGTGAGATCTGAAAACCTAAAATGATCCTGCAACTTGACATTGCCCTAAGTGGGTAGCTCCCCCGGGCAATATCCAAGAGAACTTCAGTTTCAACCTGAACCTCAAGGAAGTCCCTCCAATAAAATGCCAAGGCCAATGATTCAGCTCACAGTAAAACAATCTAACAACACAAGGAAGTGCTCAAGCAAGACCTACCCAAAACAAAACAGAATCAGATCTGTACAGACTTCAAATGCTGCTGCCATTGTCAGATCCAATATTCTATGTTTCATATATTTAAAGAAATAGAAGCGTGGCTTGAAAATATGAGCAAGGAACAGAAGATGATAGCAATGGCTAAGCAGATATGATAAAGAGCCAGACCGAATTTCTAGAGATGAAAATGTTCATCACTGAAATGGAAAACTCAATAGATGGATTTAGCCTCAGAATAGAAACAGCTGAGGAGAGAATTTGCAGAAGAGTCCAGTCCAGGCTTATAATCACATAGCTCCAGTCTTGTCAAGGACAATTTTAAAGTTCCAAATGTGTTCAGAACCAAATCTCTGCTTCCCCAGCTTAGGGATGCTGTAGGCGTCAGAACCGGAGATGGGGGAGGCAGCCTTGTCAGCACTCCTCTCCTCCCATATCACCTCCCCAACTTCCAACTGCTATTTCTGACCTCTTCACCCTGTGTCAGGGGGAAAAGAGAGAAAGGGGGAAAGGCAGACAGTCCTGTATACCTGGTCCTGGTTCATCTGGTGTCAGTGCCTTCTGGGTATAAGGAATGTCCAAAGTTGACTTTCTCTCTCAGGATATTTTCTCAGAAATCACCCCTCTTGCTCTACCTACCCTGAATGCAGCTTCCTTCTCTGATTCTCTGCTTTTTGTAACTCCCTTTCCCTGGTCTTTAGCTGGTTCCTTCACTCCTTGAGGATCAAGGAGGCAGGATTCCTTGTCAGATGATCCCAGGTGCTATGGTTTGAATGCCCCTTCCAAAAAAACCCTCACGTTGACATTTAATTGACATTGTAACAGTGTGGGGAGGTGGAATCTACAAGGTGATTAGGTGGTGAGGATGGATTAATGCCATTCTCATGGAAGTGGATTAGTTGTCACAGGCTTTCAGCCCTCTTTTTCTGTCTTCCACACCCTTTTGCCCTTCTACCTTCTGACAAGGGATAATGCAGCAAGAAGGTCTTCACCAGATGCAGCCCCTAAGTCATGGACTTCCCAGCCTCCAGAACCACAAGCCAAATAAATCTTTTCTTTATAAATTACTCTATCTCTGACATTTTGTTACAGCAGCAGAAAACAGACTAAGAAACTGGTACCAAGAAGTGGAACTGCTGCTATAAGGAAAATATTTGAAAATATTTCTTTACTTTGGAACTGGGCAATGGGTAGAGGCTTGAAGAATTTGAAGGAGCAGGCTAGAAAAAAAATCTAGTTTGCCGTGATTGGAGCTAAAAGGAGAGAAACAGAAACTTACAATAAACTTAGTTCACATTGTGCCTCAGCATAGCCATTTTTGCTTAGACTAACACGCTTTGACTCTAGCACAGATTAGACATAGATAGATACATTTCCAATAGATAGGTTTTAGAAAGCCCATTCATACATTTTATTGCAGACCAAGCTGGCAGCCTACCTATCCCCTTGACAAATCTCCATCAGATGTAAGACAAGGACAGCCCAACCTTTCAATTCATAGTTTAACATAATCTCTAAGAAAGTTTCAGATTCTTTGTGGAAGGCAGAAGGTCAAAGATCACCCCTTAGCTGGTCGACGCCACAGCAATGATAACAAGACCACCTTTTTGCTAAGGAGTTTGTGGATTGGAAACATGTGAGAAGTCTCTTGCAGGAAAAGTCCCTCCCTTTGTCCCCTCCCATCTAGCCCACCACCATGGCAGCAATCATGTGACTAACTCACCCAAGACAAGAACCTATGAGCCAAATAAACCTCTGCCTGCCGTCCATCACCTGACATCAGTACCTGTGCTTACCTGCGCCTTTGTTATGATGTAGAGCAGACCACCACCCAATCACCTTCATGATCTTCCCCCATCAAAGGGAACGATTAAAAGAACTCAACCACAAGCAACCAGCTGCTACTGCCTTGCTAAGCTACGGTGTGGCCATGTGCTCTTTGAGCTATGGCCAGGTCATGTGCTCTTTGAGCTATGGCCAGGCCATGTTTTCATAAGCTTTGGCTCCCTCCTCTACCTTGGGGAGGCGAATCTTCTCTTTTTCTCTCTCTAATTCACTTTTTAAATAAATTATATTTCCTAATCTAACTTCTGGGCAATTTTTTGCATCTTTTATGAGGTATTGGATTGTACACCAGGCACCCACACCCTGGCGGGCCTGACCTAACAGGAGCATTAAGAGTGATCCTAGTGAGGACTCTGAGGAAGCAAAGAACTATAAGGAAAGTCTGAAACTTCTAGACATTACTTGAATGGCTGTGCTCAGAATGTTGGTATGGACAACATAGACCATTTCGATGAGCTTTTAGACAGAAATGAAGAACAAGGTATTTGAAGCTGGAGTATAGGCCATCTTTGTTACACAGTTTATGCAATAAACTTGGCAAAGTTGTGTCCACATCCTAGGACTTTAGGGAATGCAGAACTTAAGAGCAATGGACTAGGACATCTGGCAGAAGAAATACCCAAACAGTAAAGCATTCAGGCTGCTGTGTGACTACTTTCAACCACATACAGTGAGACACAAGAGAAAAGAAGTGACCAAAAAGCAGAATAAAAATATTTGGAAAATTCGGGGCAACCCCTTCGGGTCTCCTCCCACTGTGGGAGCTTCTCTGTCCTCTCAATAAATCATGCTTTCTCACTTTCTGGTTGTCCGTGTCCCTCATTCTTCCTGGGCATGAGACAAGAACCTATGAGCCAAATAAACCTCTTTTATTAAAAAAAAAAAAAGATTTGGAAAATTCACAGCCTGGCCATGTAAAAAGTGAAAGGGAATTTTTAGGAGAGCAAACCAAGGCAGTGGCCAAACAACCATTTGCTAGAGATTACCATAGATAGAAGGGAGCCAGGTGCTAGTCATCAGAACAATGGAAGAAAGACCCTGAAGGTGTCTAAGCAGGCTTCAAGGCTGTGCCTTCCATCACAGGTGCAGAGCTGTAGGATGGCAGAATGGTTTCAGGGGATGGGCCTAGGGCACTCTCCACAGGCTCACTGCCCAGGGCTGTCTCAGGTCCCTGATCCCCACATCCTGGTACACTGTTCTTCAGCTGCCCCAGCCATAACTTGAGTGAACCCAAGTGTGGTTTGGCCCACTGCTCCAGAAGGCGCAAGCAGTAACCCTTGTTAATGTCCACGTGCTGCTAATTTAACAGGTGTAGAAAATGCAAGAGTTTCAAGGGTATGGCTTCCTTGGCCTAGATTTCAAAGGATGTCATAGATAACCTCAGGGTCCAGGCAGAGACTTTTCATGGGGTTGAGCTGCCACATAGGGCCTCCACTAGAGTAATGTCTAACAGAGCTGTTGGAGTGGGACCACCACCAAGACCCTGGAACTGTAGACATACAAGTATGTAATGCCAGCCTGGGAGAGTTTCTGGGTGAACTGAGCACTGCAAAGTCACAGGGGTATGACTGCCTAAGGCCTTGGGTGCCCAATCCCTGCCCTGTGCACCCAGGATGTGGGACACAGAGCCCAAGGAGATTATTCTCGTTTTAAGACTTAATGTTTTGTCTGTTGGGTTTTGGACTTACCTGGGATCAATTAACCCTCTTTTCTTGCCTATTTTTCCCTTTAGGAAGGGGGATGCCTATATTATGCATGTCCCACTACTGTATTGAAGAAATAGATAAATTGTTTTGATTTCATAGACTCACAGTTGGAGGGAATTTGCCTCAAGATGAATTATGCCTTGAGTCTCATTCATATCTGATTTAGATGAGACTCTGGACTTCTGACTTGGTGCTAGAATGAGTTAAGACTTTGGTGATTATTGGGATGGAATGAATGTATTTTGCATTGTGAAAGGGACATAAATTTTGAGGGGACAAGGGTGGAATGCTATGGTTTGAATGTATCCTCCAAAACTCATGTTGAAATTTAATTGTCATTGTAACAATGTTGGGAGGTGGGAACTTTATGTTTTTATTTTTATTTTCATTTTTGAGTTGGAGTCTCTCTCTGTCGCCTAGGCTGGAGTGCAGTGGCATGATCCTGGCCACTGCAGCCTCGACCTGCTGGGCTCAGGTGATCCTCTCGCCTTAGCCTTCCAAGTAGCCAGAACTACAGGTGCACGTTACCATGCCTGGCTTATTTTTTGATTTATTGTAGAGATGAGGTCTCACCATGTTGCCCAGGCTGTTCTCGAACCCACAGACTCAGGCAGTCTTTTCACCTCAGCCTCCCAAAGTGCTGGGATTATAGGCTTGAGCCACTGTGCCTGGCCGGGAGGTGGGAACTTTAAGAGGTGATTAGGTCATAAGGGCTCTGTCTCCACGAATAGATTAATGCAGTTATCACAAGTATAGGTTGGTTATCATGAGAATTTGGCCCCCTTTCCTCTCTATCTCATGTGCTCTTTTGCTCTTCGACCTTCTACCAGGGATAAAAGGCCTTTGTCAGATATGATTCCTTGAATTTGGACTGCCCAGTCTCTAGAATCATGAGCCAACTAAATCTCTTTTCTCTGTAATACACAAGACTAGCACTTTTTATGGATTCTACTTTGTTTCCTAGTACATATTTTTCTTTGACCACTGATAACAGTTTATACCAAATGTGACCACACAAGCAGGTGAGGCTTTGGCCATTTTTTTCCCACCTGCACACTTGGCAAGGATCAGACCCAAGTCTCTGTTCCTAAAACTCTAGGGGACAAATTTTAGGAGGTCTCCTTTAGACACCTTTCCTTTGGATTGAGGTGAGGAAAGGGGGCACCTTTCTATCTGCCCCCATGTGAAGGTAGAGGGAGGAGAAAGTACTTTCTAAAGAAATCCTCATTCCTTCAGTTTTTATACTTTCAAGGCTAATGGTGGGTTTATAAGAGGCAGAAGTGTTTCCACCGTCTTAACAAGTCCAGAGTGGCTGTGGGCATACTGGTCACCCAGTTGTTTAGTCTCAGCTTTCGGGGTTGACTAAAAAGGAGACAGAAGTGTCATTTGAGTATCTTGTTTCACCAGATTTTATCCCAAATAATTGAAATTGTTATGTTTTTTAAAAGAAGCACAAAAATGCAAATAAGATGTTTCCATTTCTTTGAAGTCAAAAATTCAAAGCCAAAAATGCAAACCACAGTGGGGGATAATATATTTATAGTGCATATTACAAAGGGCTTATACACAGAATACATAAGAAATTCCTACAAACCAATAGAAAATGGACAAAATCTTGAAAAGCCCCTTCATAAAAGAGGATATCCAAATGACCAGTAAACATAAAAATGTGCTTAAGCTCATTAGTTATCAGGGAAAAGCAAATTAAATACACATTGAGATATGTCCTTATTACACACTCACCAAAATGACTAAACTTAAAAACAGACTCTAATCCCAGCACTTTGGGAGGCCGAGGTGAGTAGATTGCCTGAGCCCACGGGTTCAAGACAAGTTCGGGCAACTTGGTGAGACCTCCTGTCTACAATAAATAAAAAATTAGCTGGTCATGGTAGTGCGTGCCTGTAGTTTTGGTTACTTGGAAGGCTGAGGCGGAAGGATCGCCAGAGTCCAGCAGGTTGACGCTGGGAGGACCATGAACATGCTGCTGCACTCCAGCCTGGGTGATGGAGTAAGACTCCAACTCAAAAAAATTAAATTAAATTAAAAACAGAAAACACCAAGTGTTGATGAGAATATGAAATAGCTGGAATTTTCCTATATTAATACAGTGGTAGTGTAAACTGATACAAGCACTTTGGAAAACTGCCTAACAGAAACTATTAACTTTGTACTTTTGACACAGCAATTTCATTCGTAGGTATTTACTCAATAGGGCACCTATATGGTATACTAAAAGATGTATTCAGCCAGGCGTGGTGGCTTACACCTACAATCCCCGAACTTTGGGAGGCTGAGGTGAGAGGATTGCCTGAGCTCATAGGTTTGAGACCAGCCTGGGCAACTTGACGAGACTTCATCTCTATGATAAATCACAAAATTAGCCAGACCTATAGTTCCAACTATTTGGAAGGCTGAGGCGGAAGGATTAATCGCCAGAACCCAGCAGGTTGAGCCTGCGGTGGCTATAAGTAGTATGCTACTGTACTCTAGCCTGGGTGACAGAGTGAGACTCCAACTAAAAAAAAAAAAGATGTATTCATAAATGCTTATGACAGTATCATTCATTATAGCCCCAAACTGAACATAGTCCAAATATCTATTGATAATAGAAAAGACACATAAATTGTAGTATATTCATAAAATAGAATACTATGTGGGAACAGAAATTAATGTATTGTCACTCACAACATGATTCATGTGGATGAATCTCACATGAGTAAAAGAAATTTACCACACAGCACGATTCCACGTATATAAAGTTTAAAAACAGGCAAATCTATTACCAAGAAGGTGGTTTCCTCTGGAGAAGAAGGAGGGAATAGTAATTGTGAGGGGGCAGAGAGGGTGCTGGTCATGCCCAGCTTCATGCCTTCTGGTGTGTTCATTTTGTGATTATTCATTGAGCTGTACACTTAGGATTTGTGCACTCTTTTGTATCCATTTTGTACCTCAATAGAAAAAATGAGTTTTTAAAGGAAAACAGAAAGCAAAACTATCTAAAAAGCCTCTGTTGTAAGAAGACAAAGACTAATATGAGTCAGAAGTACCTAAACAACACTGGTTTTGAGTCTGTGTTGTATCCTTCCTAGATTGTGGACACTGAACTTGATCAGTGTCACTTATTATCAAGATCACTTGATCTCCCTGAGCCTCAGCTAGTTCATTTATGTTGTTGTTTTTTTTTTTTTTGAGTCGGACTCTCACTATGTCGCCCAGACTGGAGTGCAGTGGCACACTCATGGCCACCGCAGCCTCTATCTGCTGGGCTCAGGTGATCCTTCCACCTCAGCCTTCCAAGTAGCCAAACTACAGGTGCACGCTACCACGCCCGGCTAATTTTTGATTCGTTGTGGAGACAAGGTCTTGCCAAGTTGCCCAGGTGGGTCTTGAACCCGCGTGCTCAGGCAATCCACTTGCCTCAGCCTCCCAAAGTGCTGGGATTACAGGCTGAGTCACCGAGCCTGGCCTCATTTATGAACTAGGAATGGTATCATGATACTTTCTTAGAGGATTATTGTGAAAGTCAAATGAGAGAATGTGTATATATGTACTTTGAATACGGTAACAAACATCAATTATAACACATATATTAAATGACAAAAAATTCAAGGTCAATGTTTCTTCACAAATTGTTTTCTTTCAGGAAATCATCTAACTTCCAACTGAGAACCAGGTAATAGAGGCTTCCCATACTATTTAATCCTCATGAGTCACCATCAGATGTATTGTATAGCCACGTAGACATGTGAGTCTACAGATAAATTTAGAAGCTCTTCATAGCAATGAAAAATTGGCATCTTGATACATCTGACTTGTCTCAATGGGCAAGTGTAGGGAAGACTTTTTTTTTAACTTTTAATCTGGATGTCTCAGTTACAATTATTTTGGTTGCAAATAACGGAAACTAACTCAAGCTAATTTAAGCAAAAAAGAATGTTGGAGATGTCTCACAGAACTCAAGGGCAGTAAAGTAGTTGAGCTTCTGGAATCAGAAACCACTCAGTCTTAAAGAATCCAGGCAGAGTTGGCTCCCTTCCTTAAGCCCTGCTTCCTTAAGGCGGCTTGCTTTGTTCTTCTCTTACTACAGATGGTCTCTCTCCCCTTACCTGGGCTCTGAATTGGGAAAAGTGGTCCCAAGACAGTCGTGAGTTGACAGCCTTTCATCTCAAAAGATTAGTCTAGACTGATGAGCATTTTCTTGGCCTCAAATCAAATTTCTCAGGGGGGAAAAAAATTGGTTTGGCCTGACTTAGGAAGAGTGACCACCTTGGTCTAGTCCAATGACCAGAGGTCAGTGTCATTTAGCACTAATGTGTCTGTTGTAGGCCCATCTCTCTGAGCAAAGAGTAAAATTCTCAGAGAACGCGCATTGTAATCGGGGAAGACACTCATTGAAAACTTTTACTGGACCAGGCTTGGTGGCTCAGTGTGTAATCCCAGCACTTTGAAAGGCAGAGGTGAGAGGATGACCTAAGCTCAGGGGTTCGAGACCAACCTGGGCAACATGATGAGACCTTGTCTCTACAATAAATCAAAAAAATTAGCTGGGTGTGGGTAGCACATGCCTGTAGTTCCGGCTGCTTGGAAGGCTGAGGTGGAAGGATCACCAGAGCCCAGTAGGTCAATGCTGGGGTGGCCGTAAGTGTGCCACTGCACTCCAACCTGGGCGAGGTAGTAAGACTCCACCTCAAAACAAACAAACAAACACCTTTTATTGCAATTTCCTACAGATTTTAACTATAGGAATATCAATCAATTTGCCTGTCTTCTGTGACTTTTTTCTTCAGCCCTGTTGAAAATGGATATCAAACTTCCTGATACTTGCTATCCAGGTGACAGTTGATTGGGCCAGGAATTAATATCTAACCTATTACAAGCCAATCATATTTTTCCTGCCAGAAATTTGGAAATGGGATGTAAAGGCTGGGTCAGTTTCCTGTGGATCCTGTGCTTGGAAGACCTAGAAGGATGCTGGAGTAACCATGTAATACACATACAAATTAGAGAAGGGAGATCATGCCAGCTTTCAGAAGAAGAGACTGGTTTCTGACCTTTCCTTTTCCAGTTTCAGAGCTGGGTAGTTTTAATCATCAACCTGCAGTTGGGTTCCATGAAACCCTCCTGTCTGCTTAGCATAGAGGCCTATCTACCTAAACCAACTTGAGTATATTTATGCGCACTGTAACCAGAGGATCTGAATAAATTTGAAAGTATCAGTGCCCGGTGAGGGTTCTTGCTATCCCACACACAGACACAAAGTCATTTGCTTTGAGCTCTGGCCACAGTTGTAAAAAATCAACTGCTCTTTTTGAATTTTCCTATAAATAATCCGTATGACATAACTGAGTGCCTACTATGCTTAGCATAAAAAACAATAACAGAAGTATGACCCATAGTTCTAGCCTCTGGGACTACAGTCTAATTGAGAAGAGAATATGTAACATGCCTAATACAATTAGAGACTAGGGCAAAACAGTATATAATTATTAAATTGCATGGCACAAAAACATGCAAAACTACTGTAGTTCAGGAAAGAAAGAGAGGAGAGCCTGTAATCTGCTGTAATTGGCAGAGATGAGAGAAGACGGAGAAGGATTCCACAGTGAGCAAACCAGCCAGACAGGAGAGGAGGGTTCAGGTCACTAATTGGTAGGCAATTCGCTTAAAAATAGTTCTCTTATTTGTGGTTACTAGCTTCTAGTTGGTGTTGAGTTCTGGTTTTTTTTCTTTTTGAGTTGGTGTCTAACTCTGTCACCCAGACTGGAGTGTAGTGGCACGCTCACAGGCACCACAGCCTCGACCTGCTGGGCTCAGGCGATTTTTCCATAGGCATGTGCCACTATGCCCGGCTAACTTTTTGATTTATTGTAGAGATGAGGTCTCACCATGTTGCTCAGGTTGGTCTCAAACCCCTGAGCTCAGGCAATCCTCTCGCCTCCGCCTCCCCAAGTGCTGGGAGAGTTCTGTTTTAATACTGGGAAATTTTAAAAGCCCACTGCTTTAATTGAAGTTGTTTTTCTCTATAATCGTATAGCATTTTCTATGCAGTGTACTTTCACTCACTTCAGTTTAGTATAAGGAGATTAGATCTCCTGGGGCCAATCAACTATTTGTTCTTGTTGATAAAGTTTTTTTTTTGCTTTCCAGTTTTTTTTTTTAATATATACAATATTTTTTTATTGTGATATTGAGGGGTACAGTTAAGGGTTAGGTACACAAATATGTCTCGTTTAGGCACCCTTGTTGATAAGAAGTGTCCCTCCATCCCCAGACAGGTATTTACTGCCATTAATCCCTTCCTCTATCCCTCCCCCCCATAAAGTATTTTTTAACAAACATGAACAATCATGTTTAATACCTCATGTTGGTTATTCTTTATTATCCTGCATGATGGTGATTAATAGCAAACAAACCATAATACAATCTTTCAAATATGAACACACATGTGCATATTCATGTGACAATTGAAATTCACAAAAGGGCTTAACTTTATAACATAATCACCCCACATTCAGTAAATAAAAGTAGCTCTGTGAAGTTATAGGAAAAGAACATTGTTTTAGTAGTTGTATATAATCTTCTAAAACACACTAAATATATGACCAGAGAAAGTAACAAAAATATACATACATTCTTTTATGACTTATTGTTATGAAATTATTATTATAATTCTAGAATTGACCTATATAATTATGAACGATGACCTTTATTTGGTGTTACCTGGTCATAGATTGTATGGATTTAGTGTTGGCAAAAATACCAAAATAGTTGCCCTTTGTAGGTAGATGATGACTAAGATACAGTTTGAAAATTATACTCAATTTATTATTGATCGTCAATTGCATTGCAACATAACACAATGAAAATCCTGCTTTAAAAGATGGCTCCCTTCCCCCTTTATAGCTATTTACTGTGTCAAATTTAACCTCAAAATATAATTATGAATATATGAAAAATCTAAGTGGAGTATTTTCACACCTATTCTATCCATTTTGCATTCTTCTTAAATGGTACTCTGAAAAGAATTATTCTTTTAATATTTAGTGTCTAATTTGATCTTTCCACTTCAAAGATAATAAGTTAGCTTCTATTTAATTTTTTCCAGAAATTTAAATGTTATATATTACGCATTTCTTTAATTTTTTTTGTAGAATAAACATAAATAAAATGTTTGATTCATTAATAAGAGAATCGTAAGATGATATAGCCTGTCCAAAGTGTATTGCTTTAATTATTATTATTTTTTTTTGAGTCCGAATCTCACTCTGTCGCCCAGGCTGGAGTGCAGTGGCACACTCACAGTCAACGCAGCCTTGACCTGTTGGGCCCAGGCGATCCTTCCGCCTCAGCCTTCCAAGTAGCTGAAACTTCAGACATACATCACCATGCCTGACTAATTTTTGTATTTATTGTAGAGATGTGGTCTCACAAGTTGCCCAGGCTGGTCTTGAACCTGTGGGCTCAGGCAATCCTCTCGCCTCGGCCTCCCAAAGTGCTGAGATTATAGGCATGAGCCACCGTGCCCAGCCTTCTTTAATTTTTTAAAAGTAGTTCTTTAAGGGCCCGGTGCAGTGGTTTATGCCTATAATCCCAGAACTTTAGAAAGCCAAGAGAGATCACTTGAGGCCAGGAGTTCAAGGAAACCTGGGCAACATAGTGAGACCCCTGTCTCTACAAACATTTTTTTTTTTAATTTAGCCAGGGTGGGGCTTGATGGCTCAGCCTCTAAACCCAGCCCTTTGGGAGGCCGCGGTGAGCGGATTGCCAGAGCTGCAGGTCCGAGACCAGCCTGGGCAACTTCTTGAGACCTCATCTCTACAATTAAAAAAAAAAAAAATTAGCTGGGCATGGTAGCGCATGCCTGTAGTTCTGGTTACTTGGAGGGCCAAGGTGGAAGAATCGCCTGAGCTTAGCAGGTCGATGCTGGGGTGGCAGTGAGCATGCCACTGCACCCCAGCCTGGTCGAGGAGCGAGACTCCAACTCAAAAAAAAAAAGGAAAAAAAAAAAAAAAACAGTCAAATGTGGGGGCGCTCACCGGCAATCCCCACGCCAAGGACAGCTGAGGCAAGAGGGGCAGGTG
>CAUYQG010249968.1:0-19517 GCA_963574415.1 Tarsius wallacei
TCGAGACCCACCTGGGTAACTTGGCGAGACCTCATCTCTACAATAAATCAAAAATTAGCCGGGCGTGGTAGCGCGCGCCTGTAGTTCCAGCTACTTGGAAGGCTGAGGCGGAAGGATTGCCGGAGCCCAGCAGGTCGAGGCTGCGGTGGCCGGGAGCGGCCACTGCGCTCCAGTCTGTGCGACGGAGTGAGACTCCAACTCAAAAAAAAATAAAAAAATAAAAAAAAAGTAGCCAGGCGTGGAGGCATATACCTGTAGTTTCAACTACTTAGAAGGCATAGGCAGAAGGATAGCCTGAGCCTAGCAGGTCAAGACGGCAGTAGCCATGAGCATGCCACTGTACTCCAGCCTGGATGTTAGAGTGAGACTGTGACTCAAAAAAAGAAATGCAGAACCCTGACCAGACATAGTGGCTCATGCCTGTAATACCAGCACTTTGGGAGGCCAAGGCTGGAGGATTAGTTAAGTCCAGGATTTTGAGACCAGGCTAGGCAACATAGTGAGACTTCGTCTCTACAAAAAAATTAAAAGCATGGACCTGTAGTCCCATATACTTGGGAGGCTGAAGTGGAAGGATCACCTGAGCCCAGGATGTAAATAGCCTCACCAGCCCTATATATTTATTTAGGAAAAAGAATTTGTAGTTAAAAACTATCCTACAGGCAGGGCGCGGTAGCACTTTGAAAGGCTGAGGAAGGAGGATTTCTTGAGGCTAAGGGTTTAAGACCAGTTTGGACAATACAGGAAGACCCTCTCCACCAAAAAAAAAAAAAAGAGTGTGGTGGCACACACCTGTAGTCCCAGCTACTTTGGAGATTGAGGTGGGAGGATTGCTTGAGCCCAGGAGTTCAAGGTTGCAGTGAGTTATCACACCGCTGCACTCCAGCCTGGATGACAACAAGACCCTGTCTCACAAACTGTAATAATAAAAAGGAAAACTCGAGGCCCAGGTGACTCCACTGGAGAATTTTACCAAACCTTTTGGGAAGAAGTAATATCAGTTCTACACAAACTCTTGCAGAAAATAGAAGATGCAGGAACACTTAGCAAAACATTAGTTACTAACTTCATCCACTTTGAGACACTTGTATTTGCTCTATATTTTTCAAAGTGTTTTCTTGTTTTTCCTATAGCAAATGTATGTGGAAAGTAGGGCAAATAACTAACACCCTTAAGGTTCATTGAACTTAACCAATTTGGCCTTCTAGTGGTGTAGTTGGGATTGAACCCACATCTGCTTATTCCAAGTCCTGATCTTTCCCCTGTTAATAAGTAGCCCTTTTAAGTACCTTTTATAACAGCCTTTGGAGAAGGTGCTAACTAGTGCTTACTTAACCAAGGAGAAACTCAACAAATCCTCAGCCCTAACATTGAAAACTGGAGCAGACACTATGTCCATGCAATACTTGACACTTATTAGGCCTGCATTAAATATCTCATAAGCAAACAATTTTAGAACAGGGATCAGAATGACTACATTAGTCATTCCCTTGGCATAGGGTTTGAATTGGGAATGTAGTTGGAAACGACAGAAAGGGAGTCAAAATCTTACTTGGCTTAAGTAACATATCAAAACACTGTTGAAGAAGTGGGTGGTCTGAGATTGGCTATCCCTTTAGCCATTTATCTGATGGTGGCCTTTCTTTGTACTTAACTATCAATATATCTGCAGTATACAGCACACTTTTATGGTATTGTAGCATAGTAACTCACACTTAAATGTCAATAGAGACACTTGCAAAGACCTGCAAGGTTCAATAACTTCTGGTGTGGGTTTGTTTCTCCTGTCATCACCCATTATGTATTTTTTTTACAGCTTTTAAATTGCTACAGAGAGAAATTGGTCAGGATCATAATAGATGGCCCAGGAGCTGCCAAGTATATGCCAGTATGGGATGGGAAAAGCTCAATACTGGCTTGATTTTATTTATCTAAATTGTGGACTATAACTTCAATATAATTCATATTGCAAGGTGATGGCAAAGCACAAAATTATGCCATATGTTGAAGGAATGCTCTCTTTTGCTCCCTGAAGTTTTACAACCTGAGATTTCTGATTCTAATTATATAAAAATTTCTTTTGTGCCAGCATGTATTAATCAGATTTTAGTATATTGATTTTTTTTTTTATTTTTTTATTTTTTTTTGAGTCATAGTCTCACTCTTTGCTCTGACTGGAGTGCCGTGGAATAGATCGTGGCTTACCACAGCCTTGACCTCCTGAGCTTAGGCGATCCTTCCGCCTCAGTTTTCTGTAGCTGGGACAACAAGTGCCCACTACCGGGCCTGGGTAATTTTTTGAGTTTTTGTAGATAGGAGGTCTCTCTATGTTGCCTAGGCTATAATCCCAGCACTCTGAGAGGCTGAAACGGGAAAATTGCTTCAGCCCAGGAGTTAGAGACCAGTTTAGGCAACATAGTGAGATCTCACCTCTACAAAAAAATGCAGAAATTAGCTGAGTGCCGTGGTGCACACCTGTAGTCCCAGGTACTCAGGAGGCTGAGATGGAAGGGTTGTCTGAGCCCAGGCGGTCAGGCTGCAGTGGGCCATGGGTGTGCTGCTGCACTCCAGCCTGGGCAACAGAGTGAGACTCTGACTCAAAAAAAGGGGGTATTTTATTATTTTAGCTTATAGTTATGCAAATTAGTTGTTATGTCTCTAAACTAGAAGTATGAGAGGATTTAACACAGGCCTTTTCTTAGCATAGATGATTTCTTGAAATGACCTGAAGTGGTCTTTGTAACCCTTAAGTTGCTAATGCCCAAAATTTGCAAACTGGATGATGTCAGGGTAAAGTCTGAGTCTTTTTTTTTTAGTAGAAGTTTCACTCTGTTGCTCAGGCTGGAGTACAATGGTACGCTCATGGCCACCATAGCCTCGACCTGCTGGGCTCAGGTGATCCTTCCGCCTCAGCCTTCCAGGTAGCTGGAACTACAAGTGCGGGCCACCATGCCTGGCTAATTTTTTGATTTACTGTAGAGATGAAGTCTCACCAAGTTGCCCGGGCTGGTCTCAAACCCCTTGACTCAGGCAATCCTCTCGCCTCTGCCTCCCAAAGTGCTGGGATTATAGGCGTGAGCCATTGCACCTGGCAAAATCTGAGTCTTAATATTATGGCTGATGTTTGGGAAATTGTATGCATGTATATAAATCTAAGATTCAGCTGGGCGCAGTGGCTCATGCCTGTAATCCCAGTACTTTGGGAGGTCAGGGCAGGAGGATTGCTTGAATCCAGGAGTTTGAGACCCCAGCTAAACATAGAGAGACCTCATCTTTACAATAACAAACAAAAATTAGCCAGGCATGGTGGCATGTGCCTGTAGCCCCACCTACTCGGGAGGCCGAGGTAGAAGGATCTTCTGAGCCCAGGAGGTCAAGGCTGCAGTAGGCTGTGAAGTGCACTGCACTTCAGCCTGGGCAACAGAGACTCCAACTCAAAAAAAAAAAAAAATCTAGGATTCATGGTAATCTACTCAAATGTTAGTTTACCTATTTTTCTTAAGATTTATATATGATGAAATCGCCAGGTTCTTTGTGAATGGTGACGATGTCTACAAGTTGATGTTTCATCACACTGAATTAAGAGAGGAGTGGGGTGTGAGATTAACACCCACCTGAGAGTGTGATGCCTTGAAATGAGTTTAGTACATTCCAAGAGTGGAGTTGTTGGAAAGTACCATCTGGAAGACATTTTCCTATAGTGGTGCCAAGTTCTACTTTCTCATAAATCTTGGAACAACTGGGTATTTAACCTCTTGTCCAGTGGTGGATTTAGGTGTGTCCTAACTTATAACTAAAGAAAACTGGCCGGGCGAGGTGGCCCACGCCTGTAATCCCAGCGCTTTGGTAGGGGGAGGTGAGAGGATTGCTTGAGCCTTGGGGTTTGAGGCCAGTCTGGGAAACTTGGCGAGACTTCGTCTCTACAATAAATCAAAAAATTAGCCGAGTGTGATGGTGCACGCCGGTGGTTCCGGCTATTGGAAGACAGGCAGGAGGATCACCTGAGCTCAGCAGGTCGAGAATGTGGTGGCCATAAGTAAGCATGCACTCCAGCCTGGGCGACAGAGTGAGACTCCTACTCAGAAAGAAAAAGATAACTGACACATGAGAAAAGAAATTAAATAAAATTTGATAAAAGATAAATCCCATATAAAATTTGGAGATACCAGAAATGTGTTAAATATACCAGTTTACCAGACTGATAACTTCAAGCAGTGCTGAGAATTGAGTCTTGTTGTTCACATTAACTTACAATGTAATGATGGTCAGAGCTTAGGGGAATGTTCAGCCAAGTGGAATTATAGGGCAAAGCCTCCATCTCCACTTACAACGTATAAGTATCTATCAAAAAGAACAACCAGGCGCAGTGGATCACACCTGTAAGGCCAGCACTTTGGGAGGCAAAGGCGGGCAAATTACTTGAGCTCAGGAGTTCAAGACTAGGCTGGGTAACATAGAGAGACCTTGTCTCTACAAAAAAATCAAAATATTCAGCCGGGCTCAGTGGCTCAGCCTGTAATCCAGCGCCTTGGGAGGCTGAGGTGAGTGGATTGCCTGAACCCGCGGGTTCAAGACCCGCCTGGGCAACTTGGCGGGACCTCATCTCTACAATAAATAAAAAAAAAAAAAAATTAGCCGGGCATGGTAGCGCATGCCTGTAGTTCCAGCTACTTGGAAGGCTGTGGCGGAAGGATCACCGGAGCCCAGCAGGTCGAGGCTGCGGTGGCCGGGAGCGGCTACTGCACTCCAGTCTGGGCGATGGAGTGAGACTCCAACTCAAAAAAAAAAAAAATCAAACTATTATTCAGGTGTGTGGTGGTGCACACCTGTAGTCCCAGCTACTCAGGATGCTGAGGCAGAAGGATCGCCTGACCCCAGGAGGTTGTGAATGCAGCGAGCCCTGATCCGCGCTACTATACTCCAGCCTAGGTGACAGAATGAGACCCCATCTCAAAAAAAAAAAAGACCTTTGCTCAATGTGGCAGGAGGCTTGGATAATCAACAACAGGATACTTTGCTCCAGAATAGTTCTGTGGCTGCCTGAAGCAGCGCCTTGACCTGATTTTTAAAGGATCATGAACTGGAGCTGCTGGCCAATGGAGAACGTTTCCTTTCCACAGTCCCTTCTATTAATAAAGTTTGTGTTGTCTATATGTGGCTTGTTAATGATAGGGGTGTTAACAACCACAGTTAATCTTCCTTCTCAACTCTTTCCTAATCCAGCCTCTTAAACAGACATATAAAAAGCTTTTAACTCCTCTTGAATTGGGTGCTCATGGGCTTTTGGTGGAGGTGGAGTGATAGTTATCAGCCCATTTAACAAAACCCAAGACAGCCAGGACAGCTGTAATGTGCATCTCTATGCTGTGTTTTTGTTAAAAAGCCACATGGCTAATACTTTGGACATCATAAATCCACTGCAAGAAAACATCTTTATGGAGGGTATTTTAGTTTTATGTTGTTCGTGTGACATACCTGGGACCATCAGTACTTCAGGGTCCATAAAGAGCAAAGAACACAGAGCAGATTAAAATGGTTCTGTAAATTTGGTTTGTTTTCATCTGCTTTATTTGCTGCAATACTGCTATGTGGAGAATGCCTTGAAGACAGTGCTGTTGCTGACAGTTTAATCTTCACCTAAGCTACTGTCTTTCCCCAAGGGCCTTAGGAAAGAAATGGGAATTTCACAAGTCTGGGCCAAGTGCAGCCACTCATCATTGGCATATTTAATTACTCCATGTGATAGGGAACTTTGCCATGGCCTTCTCTCTTCCCTGCTCCTTAACCATGGCTTACTTTCTGGAGAATTTTGTCTACTTAGTGGGCTTATAGAATTTACACTGAAACTCTAAAAGGAAGAGAGAGCTTATTGATTATGCATCTTAATGTTGGGTCTGATCACTACCTCCAAATAATTCAATGGGTAGTTCAGTGAGGCAGCTTCTCAGTTGGTTTTCATTCTTTTTAGGCAATAAGAAAGCTTAGAGAAAGACCTAGGCTTATGTTATATGAGCTTTTGCTTATAAGTGGTGATGAGCGTAAAATGTGTACACTAAGATCTAAGAGAAGTTACCAGGTTAGCTGGCATTAGTGACTGGGCTGGGCACAATGACTCACACGTATCACAGCACTCTGGGAGGCCAAGGCTAGAGGATTGCTTGAGCCCAGAAGTTCGAGACCAGCCTGGGCAACATAGTGAGACTTCGTTTCTCCAAACAAATTTTTTAAAATTGCCACGCATGACGGCACACCCCTGGAGGCTGAGGTGAAACGATTGCCTGAGCTCTGGAGGTCGAGCCTGAGATGAGCCATGACTGTGCCACTACCCTCCAACCAACCAGGGCGACAGAGTGAGACTCCAACTCAAAAAACAAAACAAAACAAAAAAATGGAAAACAAGCTGGGCTCGGTGGCTCAGCCTGTAATCCCGCACCTTGGGAGGCTAAGGTGAGTGGATTGCCTGAGCCCGCGGGTTCAAGACCCGCCTGGGCAACTTGGTGAGCCCTCATCTCTACAATAAATCAAAAAATTAACTGGGTGTGGTAGTACACACCCGTAGTTCCAGCTACTTGGAAGGCTGAGGTGGAAGGATCGCCGGAGCCCAGCAGGTTGAGGCTGTGGTGGCCAGGAGCAGCCACTGCACTCCAGTCTGGAGGACAGAGTGAGACTCCAACTCACACACAAAAAAAGCAAAAAACAGAAAACTGTGACTAGGGGGCCTCAAGCAGAGCTTGAACTGGACACAGCAGATGCCAGGGACCCTGTGTGCATGACTCTGGGGCTGAAGGGTTAATGTCGGGAGCTAACTGTGACTTCTGTTGCTCTATGTCACCCCAGTTTTTTTATAGTGCCCTCTGTAATTGCCAGATTCTGACCAGTTTTAAACTTTTTTCTTTTACCCTCATAATGTGGAATTTTTTCCCCCCTCTTTCTGTGTCATCTCCTACCTCTTCCCTCACCCCCTTTTGGGGGAAGAATCTTGTGTTAAATGAGTCCCCTGTTAGCAGCTTGGAATGTAGGTCCTCACTGCCTGACAGCAATGTTCTTTGATGTTTTTCCAAGGCCGTTTTCTCACCAGGTCCCTGGTTTAGGTGCTTTCCCAGCATTCAGAGGCCTATATGGCAGATTTGCCCTGTTGACATGAAGGGTTGTTGGGGCCTGCTTTTCTCCTGTCATTTTGGGCTTTAGTCCCTGTACTGTATCTATAGTTATTGATACCTTTGCCAGAGAATTCTGATCTATATTTAAGAGGGGGCTGAGAGCTGCTACACCTAAAAGACTAGAAACTTGAGAGGCGACTGACCCCTTCCCATGGAGATTTCCACAGGATAAGATTGTGCTCAGAGCTCATCCTCTCTTCCTCTGTCATGGTATCAGGATTCTACCTAATCACTCCATCATCCTGCCAGCCATGCCTCATATCTCATACTGGGACACTCCCTCCTCCCAAGCTTGGCGTGAACCAGCAGTCTTGATGGTTTATCTGGTCCAGGCTCTAGCCCTTAAATTGTTCGTCTGGCTTTGTGTTTCATTTGACCCTAATACACTGGGTCG
This sequence comes from Tarsius wallacei, assembly GCA_963574415.1. NCBI lineage: Eukaryota > Metazoa > Chordata > Mammalia > Primates > Tarsiidae > Tarsius > Tarsius wallacei. The sequence goes on from CAUYQG010249968.1 coordinate 7,555, forward strand.
CACTGTCTAAAAGAGAATTATGTCCCCTCCAATGTCTGAGTGCATTTCTCATTTCTTACTGCTGCTCCTGAGCAGATCTGTAACTTCAAGGTTAAGATAAGACACATTCCATCAGAACTATGTCGTCATCCTTGCCAGCTTCTGATCTGTGACTATCCAGGAGATTTACAAGACAATTGCATGCCATTCTTTAAAGAATATTATGGTTGGACTCTGACTCCTGGCATCAGGCCCAATTCGATTTGTCAGCTGTTACAAAACCCATTTCCCAAAGAGAAAAGGACTTCAGCCCATGTGGCCTTTAGGCAGTTCTTAAGGTTGGGAAGGAGGGAATTGATGTGACTTTTTATTTCCTGATGTTTTAAGGGGAAAGGTGAACACCAGAATATTTTTGTCTCTTCATTCAATTCACATTTCTTTTTCTGAAAGTGCTCACCAAAATATTCGTGTTGCTGTCATTCTTTCCTCTTTATCCCTTCACAGGATTTATTAGTCTTTTCTTTTAAGAGACAGAATTTCACTCTGTCACCCAAGCTGGTGTGATCACAGCTCCCTGTAACCTTGAACTCCTAGGCTCAAGTGATCCTGCCGCCTCAGCCTCCCAAGGAGCTAGAACTATAGGTGTGTGCCACCATGCCCAGCAATTTTTTTTTCTTTTTGGTAGAGACAAGGTATCCCTATGTTGTCAGGCTGGTCTGGTTCTGACCTCAAGTGATCCTCCTACCTCAGCCTCCCAAAACTCTGGGATTACAGATGTGAGCCACTGTAAACAACCAGTCTTTTCATTCTTCCTTCTTCAATGTTTTTCTTAGTTTATGTTTGTTTGTTTTTTGAGTAGGAGTCTCACTCTGTCGCTCAAGGCTAGAATACAGTGGCACGCTCACGGCCACTGCAGCCTCAACCTGCTGGGCTCAGACAATCCTTCCTCCTCAGCCTTCCAAGTAGCTGGAACCACAGGTGCATGCCACCACGCTCCACTAATTTTGATTTACTGTAGAAATGAGGTCTTGGCAAGTTGCCCAGACTGGTTTCAAACCCCTAGACTTTTCGCTTCCACCCCCCAAAGTGCTGAGATTACATGCATGAGCCACTGTGCCAGGCTTTTTTCTGAGTTTTAAGGAATTTTTTTTTTGAGTTGTTGTCTCACCCCGTTGCCCAGGCTGGAGTGGAGTGGCACACTCAAGGCCGCCCCAGCGTTGACCTGCTGGGCTCAGGCGATCCTTCCACCTCAGCCTTCCAAGTAGCCAGAATTACAGGCGTGTGCTACCACGCCTGACTAATTTTTTTGATTTATTGTAGAGGTGATATCTTGCCCAGTTGCCCAGGCTGTTCTTGAACCATAGGCTCAGGCAATCCTTTCACCTCAGCCTCCCAAAGTGCTAGGATTACAGGCTTGAGCTACCATGCCCGGTCAGGAATAAGTATTTTATCTCTCAGAGAGAACACACCTATCCTGTTCTCTGAAGGCTTTTTAGTTTTCCCGCTGCCTGGATAGCAGATCACTGGTTCTCCCTTTCCTGCTATCTGCTAACATGTTGAGTGGCAGGAGTTACTACATGTGATATGGTTTACTGACTTAGGAATGTAGAAGGTCACATATTTCTTTCCTCGGTTGTATTCAGGCCTGACATATTTTTACAGAAGGTTCTTTGGGGAGCTCAGTAGCTCTTTGATTTCAGCATAAACTCACTCTTTCCCTAGGAGATAGACAGTGGGGATTTATTTGGCCTGTTTTTATGATGCCAGGGCAAGATCTAAAATTTATTTACTCAAGATTACACATGGCAAGTTAATCACAGAATCAGTATACTGTTTACATGTCTTTAGCATTGTTTTCATATCCCTTAATTATGAAAAGTTTAAAACAAAACAAAACAAAAAGAGTTGGAAAACGCTAGGTATTGTGACTCACGCCTGTAATCCCAGCACTTTGGGAGGTGGCAGTGAGAGAATTGCCTGAGTCCAAGAGTTCGAGACCAGCGTGGGCAACTTGGCGAGACCTCCTTTCTACAATAAATAAATAAATAAGCCAGGCATGGTGGCATGTGCCTGTGGTTCCAGCCACTTGAAAGGCTAAGGTGGAAGGATCACCTGAGCCCAGCAGGTTGAGGCTGCAATGGCCATGAGAATGCCCAGCCTGGGTGACAGAGTGAGACTCCTACTAAAAGAAAAAAAAAAGGAAAAGATAGTTTTTACTCAGAGGTTTCCTGGTGGATCAAACTTGAGAAAATCTCCTGTAAATTAAAAATGTCTGCTTTGCTCTTATATCCTATTGTTTCTTCTGTTTGACAGCCAAAATACTCACCATTCTCTGCTTTTTTTTTCCATTGGGTTCTTTGCTTTTTTTTTTTTTGCGTAGGAGTCTCCGTCACTCAGACTAGAGTGAATGAAGTAGCATGCTCATGGCCATTGCAGCCTTGATCTGCTGGGTTCAGGCAATCCTTCCACCTCAGCCTTCCAAGTAGCTGGAACCACAGGTGCTGCCACGCCTGGTTAATTTTCTTATTTACTGTAGAGACAAGGTGTCGCCAAGTTGCCCAGGCTGATCTCGAATCCCTGGATTCAGGGCATTCTCTCGCCTCAGCCTCCCAAAGTGCTGGGATTACAGATGTGAGCCACCATGCCTAGCTGGGTTCTTTGCTTTTGACTATCTGTCACTCTTCCTTCCTCTCCTATGGCAGCAACCTCTGGCTCGAAATTCCCGTCTCTGTGAAGCAGAGTGGGGTTTTAGAGCCAGGAGAGAGGGACATTTATGGAATTCAAAGTCTCTAAATATGTATTTTCTTTATCTCATTTCTCCTTTTCTCAAGTATTAGTGCTTGTTGATAATAGGGAGTTGTGTATTAGTGATTATCAGGTGATGAATAATTTAGAAAAAAATCTGTTTCACAGCATTACAAGAACAACTGAGAAGTGGTTTGAATTAAACACCATTTTGTCCTTTTCTTCATTGAATTCACATTTCTTTTTCTGAAAGCCTTCACCAAAATATTACTGTTGCTCTCATTCTTTCCTCTGTATCCCTTCACAGAATTATTATTAGTCTGCAAACTAAGCTGCTCTCCCCTCCTATTTTTTTTTTTTTAACTTGTTAGGGATTAATTTTTTTTTCCCGCCTATACTTTAAGTTGAAAGGGTCTTTTGGTTGCTTCAAGTCTCTGGATTCCATTTCTGTATCCAGTAATCCAAAGAAGAAAAATTGTATAGTACCTTTAAAATGCTTCCCCTCCCCCCTTTCCTGTTATTTTTCCCCTCAAGTAATTTTAATTAACTGTTCAGTGACAGATGGTAGAAAAGGCCTCGTCCAGAGTGCTGCTGGTGGGCTGGATTAGGGGTGGGTGGTTTGCACTGATCCTGTTGTAGAGGTAGCGAGCCTTCCCCTCCCCCCTTCAGTTGAGCTGTAATCTTGTTAGATGATCTTAAAATGCTATTGATTAATTCACCGTGCTCTTAGAGGAATAAGCATAAATTTTGGACTTAAAGCCCAAGAGTGAATTCCCTCGCGCTCTGGACGCCTTAGCCTCGAGGCCAAGGGAGATACCTTCCAACTTCTCCACCCAGTCTTCGCTGAAAAGGAAAGTTAAGCCTTTTAACTTTTCCATTTGCCTCCCCCCCTTCGTGTAGTACGGCTGCCAGTTGTCATGGCAACGGACTGGGACAGCTGCGCAGTGGCGCCCAGGCAGCTGGGTGGGGGCGGGGGAGCTGCCAGCCCGCCAAGCCCCAGACCTGGGAGGGGAGGCCCCTCCTGTTAGCCCAGAGGGAAAGAAAGAACTGGGGCGATCCGGTAGGTAAAGAAGGGAACCCCATTCACCTTCCCCCTTTGGGGTTCCTCTTATGCATGAAGGTATTTCATGAAGGAGATTTTCCTTTTCCGTCCCTCAAACTGAAGAACACATGTAAATCCTTGTTTTTCCTGGTGAGGCAGGGGAGGCCATAGCCACAATGCTTAACTGCATGCATCCAACATGGGGCTGGTTTTAACCCCAGCGCTCTGACCTAAACTGCTCAGCTCCCGGAAATTCCAAGGTGAGTGGGGGTGGGGTGGGGTACTCTCCCTGGAATATGACATTTCCTGTCTCTGGTGAGGTCGGAGGCAGTTTTTATGTTAAATAAACCAAATCAGCTATATTTTTTTGACGCTTTGGACTCTTCTAAATTCATGGGGAAATTATTTTTTAAAAAACCCTACCTTCATTCTCCCATTATCCCCTCTTCCAAATAAAGTATTTAATGGAGACATACTTTTATAGGTCAGTAATGGTTATAGGCAGTTTTTTAGGTGGACAGACCTACTGCTAGTAAGTTCTGGAGATATGGTTTCCAACTATATATTGTAATAATTTTTACAGTTCCCAATTATACATTGTAGTTTTAAAATTTTGCTAATTTGAAGTGAACTGACAAATGCAACTTTTTAATGTAACTTAAGCATAATTCTGAGATTAGTGGTGGCCTTCCCTATTCCTAGGAGCAGTTTTCTGATCAGGATGGAAATATTTAGAGAGCACTGAAAAACATCTTTAAAAAGTACAGAAATTTAAAAATGGAGTTCAGCTAAGAAAACAATTCCTGCTACTCTGTAATCCAGACTGTAGGCATCATTTAACATGGTTAAGGAAGAATTCTTAAAAATGATTACGGTAACAACAATATGGGACTTTTAAAAAACGAGATTCTCAGTTGAGTATCCCCTGGTGTGCATATTTCTGAGCTTAACTCAATTTCCATTTGTGTTGCCTTGCTTCAGCTCTCCTTGGGCCCATGAATGGTTTCTCTGTGTTTTGAGGAGGCTTCATGTTGATGCTGAGTCTGGAGCCAGACTTTTTCCTCCTCCTCTTCCTTTGGCCTAGAGTCAACTTCATTTAAGAGGAGAGGTACCTCCTTAACTATGTGGGTTAGTTGCGCCTTGGGAATTACTGAAAAATCCAATGACTAATTTTGAATTTTAGAACTAAAAATTTTTTCTCCTCTTTGCCTCCCTCCCCTCTCCAGATAAGCTAGCTAGAAAGGAGACTTAGTGTGCTTGAGATGTCAGCTTTGCTTTTGTGAGCTGATGGATGCTCTAAGGGACAAGCCCAATTTGTTTAAGGGAAATGTACCGAGTCACTGAAAATGTGGTGAAAGGTGCCTGAGTAGGCCTGTTTTGTGCTGCTGAGACTGGTCAAGATGCTCAGAACAGAGAAAATTATATTTTAGTGGCTTTTCTTTTTTCATTTTTATAAAGAACCTTATTCACCTTGGAGGGAAAGATTTTAATTTTGTCTTGCTTCATTTAACTGAATTTGAGTTTCCACATTTCTATTCGAGTTCCTGGCTTATAAACAGTTACAAACATAGCCAGGAATAACATACTACACTACTTGTCTTTTGTAATCTGAAATTAGAGAAATTAGTCAATTGTGCCATATAATACTTTTGATCTCTAGCCGTAGAAAAAGTTGTTGGGGAAGTGAGGGCTGGCCAGTTTTTTAATTAAATTCTTAGGACTCATCTGTAGGTCTGTGGGACAACTCCGGACCCAAGAGAAGAGCACATGGCGACTGTGTTCTACCCCTTCATCCCATCAAGAGACAAAGTTTTTTCACTCCCGTGGATTCTAACCGTGTGTCCTTCCATTTGCAGGCACCCGGTAGCCTTAGTCCTTCAGGTGGAACAGTGTGCGACATGGGAAAGAAAACCAAGCGGACAGCTGACAGTTCTTCTTCAGAGGATGAGGAGGAGTACGTTGTGGAGAAGGTGCTAGACAGGCGCGTGGTTAAGGGGCAAGTGGAATATCTACTGAAGTGGAAAGGTTTTTCTGAGTAAGTGCCTTTTTTCAGGCTTCAGGATTCTTCAGGTGCAGACACCTTTGGTTCAGTTTGAACCACCACGGTCTTTGTCTTTGTCTTTCCCCTTCTTTCCTAAGGGTCGGAAGACCAGCAATAAACCAAATAAAGTTCCCTCTTTTGTGGAGCCGATGTTCTAATGATACTGCTTTTGAGAGGCAGTATAGCGAATTGGTTAGGAGCCACAGACTCAGAAGCCAGAAGGCCTGGGCCTGAATTCTTGCTTTGCCACTTACGATACAAGCTGCATGGCCTTGGCTGATATCTTTAATCTTTTTTTTTTCTCCTTAGTAAAATAAGGAAAAGAAGTGGTACTTATCGTGGGGTTGTTGGGTGGATATACAGAGCTTGACATAAGCTCAGTGTATCTCTAGTATTAATGTTAACTTTCTTTTTTTTTTTGGAGATAGGGTCTAGCTCTGTCACCCAAGCTGTAGTGCAGTGGCACAGTCACATCTCACTGCAGCCTCAAACTCCTGGGCTCAGGTGAGCCGCCTCCTTAGCTTCCTGAGCAGCTGGCACTACAGGCATGCACCCATGCCTGGCTTTCCTTTTTTTTTTTTTTTTTGAGACAGAGTCTTGATATGTTGCATAGGGTGGGCTCAAGCCATCTTCCTGCCTCGGTCTCCCAAAATGCTGGGATTACAGGCATGAGCCACCATGTTCAGCCTGTATTGTCACTATTTTTTTGGATGTAGCCAAGCTAAAATGTGTACATTTTAGCAAATAATATAAAGGAAAGAGGTTGATCCCAGAGCCCCTAGAACCAGAATTGGTTCTCAAGAGTGCCCTAGGATGAAACACCCATCTTAGAGACTTAAATCTGAAGCCTCATTTATTTTCCAACATTTTGTTTTATTTATTTTTTGAGTCGAGATCTTACTTTGTCACTGAGGCTGGAGTACAGTGGTCCAATCACAACTCACTGAAGTCTCGATCTATACTCCAGATGATCTTTCTACCTCAGCTTCCTGAGTAGCTGGGACTATAGGCATGTACCACCATACTGGCTATTTTTCTTTTTCCTTTTTTTTTTTAGAAGTGGGGTTTTGCTGTGTTGCCTGGGCTGGTCTTGAACTCCTAGGTTCAAGCAACTCTCCTGCCTCAGCCTCTTGAGATACTAAGTTTACAGGCGTGAGCCACTGCACCTGGCTTTTTTTTTTTTTTTTGAGTTGGAGTATCACTCTGTCACCCAGGCTGGAGTGCAGTGGCACACTCCAGCGTCAACCTGCTGAGCTCAAGCGATCCTTCTGCCTCAGCCTTCCAAGTAACTAGAACTATAGGCATGCACTACCACACCCTGATAATTTTTTATTTATTGTAGAGACAAGGTCTCACCAGGTTGCCTGGGCTGATCTCAAACCCACTGGGCAATCCACTCACCTCAGCCTCCCAAAGTGCTGGGATTACAGGCTGAGCCACTGAGCCTGCCTTAAATTTCAAACAGAATTGAGGTGAAAAAATTTAGAGCAAACACTCAGGTACACACCATCTAGTTTCTATACTTAACATTTTAATATAATCTATCCATCTATCTCTTTAAATTGATGAGCTTGAAGGATATACTGAGGTGTTGACTAGAGTCTGTTAGGTAGTAACTGGCTTTATGCTGAAATGCTAAAGTAGATTATTATTTCCTTTGGAATAAATGGTGCTAGACACATACTGAAGGATAGGAGAGGTAGCTTGCAGAGGAAATACACGAGGCCATGTAATCATTAAGCATTCTGCCTCAGTTTCTGATGAATTATCTTTCCAGGATGCCTGATAACAAAGAATAGATTCCTCAGAACCCCAGTGATAAATTGATAGGAACGGGTTGAGGCTCCTTAGTGCAGTGCTGTCCAGTACAAATATAATGAAGCAATATTACATTTTCTAGTGGCCACATTAAAGAAAAGTGAAATTAACTTTAATAATATATTTTATTTAATGTAATATGTCAAAAATACTGTTTCAACATTGATCAATACAAAAATTATTAATGAGATATTTTACTGTTTTTATGCTAAAACTTCAAAATCGAGGGTCTGTTTTACCTTTTATAGCACATCTCAGTTCATACTAGCGACATTTCTTTTTTTTTTGAGTTAGAGTCTCACTCGCCCAGGCTGGAGGGCAGTATTACGCTCATGACCACTGCAGCCTCGTCCTGCTGGGCTCAGGAGATCCTTCTGCCTCGGCATTCCAAGTAGCTGAAACTACAGGCGTGCGCCACCATACCCAGATAATTTTTTTTATTTATTGTAGAGGCGGGGTCTCACCAAGTTGTCCAGGCTGGTCTCAAACCCCTGGACTCAGGCAGTCCTCTCACCTCAGCCTGCTAAAGTGCTGGGATTATGTCCGGCCCACATTAACCAAATTTCTTTTTTTTTTTTTTTTTTTGAGTTAGAGTCTCACTCTGTCCCTCAGACTGGAGTGCACTGGTAAGTAGCCACTTTTCAAGTGCTCATTAGCTATATGTGGCTGGTGGTTACCATATTGGACAGCACAGCTCTATGGTGTAGGCCCTGAATACACTAAAATAACCAATGTTTTGCCAATACCTTTGGACAAAGAAGTAGGTCAGGAGCTTTCATAACACATGGAATGTTATTCATACATGAATCAAGATTTCTCATCTTCAGTACTACTGGCTTTTTAAGGTGGAAGGTTCACGCATTGCAGAGGCTTAGCATCTCTAGCACCCTGAGTGCTAAATGTGGGTAGCACAACAGTCAACATGCCTGCCATATTTCTAGAGAAGTGGTATCAGCTTCCACTAGAGATAAGAACCATTGAATCTGAGAGACCTCTGAGGCACTCTAAGTAGGAATTAAAGTAACACCGAAAGGTTTGGAGGGTATTTATTGGGCCCATTGAATCACCACTGGAAATACTTGGCTATTTGAAAGGTACTTGAAACTATCTGTCTTTACTGGTACCTTATCATAAGTAAAAGGGTAAAGATAAGGTTTAGGGTAAACAGATTAAGTGTTTGTCCTTACCTTGTCAGAAATGCTCAGGATTTCATAAAAGACTGAAACAAATTTTGTGCACCTCACCATTTTCTACAACTAAGTACCTACTATGTGCTAGGCAGTGTTTAGATCTACCTCTTGTGTTTTCTTTAATTCTCATAAAAGCATTTAGAGGTATTTCCACTTTATAGATGAGGAAATTAGTGAGGTTATTTGCTGAAGATCACATAACTTATAGCTGCTGTAACAAGGATCCAGTATCCAGTTTCTCTGACCCTAAAACCCAGGCTTTTTCAAATTATCCCATACTGTCTTTTGGATGAAGACTGGTTGGAGTAGAAGCAGCATTGCCAGAATGGAGGAAAGGGGCCATCTCAAGATAGGACTGACTTTTGCTGTCAGCAGAGACTCTCCCCAGCCCCCAAGTCTGCCTGGCTTGTGTTAAGAGTGTTGGCACACCTCTTCGTTTTGGTGCCTTTTTCTCTGAGATAGTGAACTATATGGTCTGTGGGTTTTGGGAAAAATAACTGGATGAGGAATTTTTTTCTGCTGAGAGAAGGGATATAAAGGAGAGGCTTTCCAGTATTGGCTCCAATGATTTAGAAATACGTTTTCTCTCATTTTTATGTTCCATTTGTAGAAAGTAGTGTGGGTCTAGAGTAAATAACTCAGATTTTTCCATCATTCTGTTTCCTTATTTGAATCAGGTTATTATGGTATGTTTTCAAGTCATCATTACCATCTAAAGAAAGATACCTCTGCCAGGCACGCTGGCTCAGCCTATAATTTCAGCACTTTGGGAGGCCGAGGTGAGAGGATTGCCTGAGCTCAGAGGTTCGAGATCAGCCTGGGCAACTTGGTGAGACCTCCTGTCTACAAGAAATCAAAAAATAAGCTGGGCGTGGTAGCAGTAGTTCCAGCTACTTGGAAGGCTGAGGTGGAAGGCTCACCTGAGTCCAGCAGGGTAACAAAGTGAGAACCCAACTCAAAAAAAAAAGATACTTTTTTTTGTTTGTTTTTTTAAACCAGGATCTCACTTTTTCTCCCAGGCTGGAATGCAGTGGCACAATCATACCTCACCCTTCTGAGCTCAGGCAATCCTCCAACCTCAACCACCTGAGCAGCTGGGACTACAGGTGTATGCCACCATGCCCAGCTAATTTTTTGACTCTTTGTAGAGATGAGGTCTCACTGTGAAGTCTGGTCTCAAACTCCTAGATTCATTCAAGCAGTCCTCCTGCCTCAGCCTCCCAAAGTGCTTGGGAGTACAGGTGTAAGCCGCTGCATCCAACCAAGATACTTTATTTTTAAAACAAAATAAATATCTTAAATGAGTAGTGCATAAACTTAAGAAAAATTTTCCCAAGTCAACTGAAGAGTGGTAGAAGCTGCTTCTGTATTTGTACATGTATCTTTTTTCTTTTTAAGATTATAGAATATCGTTTATTTAGAAGGAAAATTAGAGAGAGAGAAGATTCACCTCCCCAAGGTAGGGAAGGGGGCCGAAACTAAAGAAAATATGGCCAGGCCATAGCTGAAAAGAGCACATGGCTACACCATAGCTTAGCAAAACAATGGTACTGTAGATGTATCTTAATATAAGTTAGTCCTTACCATATAGTCAGAAGAAGCTTTATCCTTGGCTAAGGGGGTGTGAAGAGGATCCCTGGTCAAGTTTTTCATGTATTTCTTGCTTTGATTCCTTAAACTTATGATGTGATTGTTGGTTTTGGTTTCCTAAGCCCCATTTTGGGAATATAGAGAACAACTTTGAGAATATTGATTATTTATTTTTCTTGTTATAGGACTTTCCTAATCTAAGTTTAGTGAGACACAGTTACTCGTATTTATTTATTTTTATGTTGGAGACAGGGTCTCGCTCTGTCGCTTAGGGTGGTGTGTAGTGGCATGATGATGGCTCACTGCAGCCTCAATCTCCTGGGATCAAGTGGTTGTCCTGATTCAGCCTCCTCAGTAGCTGGGACTATAGGCACATACTACCATGCCTGGCTAATTTTGTTTATTTATTTATTTATTAGAGGTGAGAGTCTCACTTTGTTCCCCAGGCTGGTCTCAAACTCTTGGCCTCAAGTGATCCTTTTCTACCTTGGCCTCCCAAATGCTGGGATTATTGACAAGAGCCATAACGCCCAGCCTGGTTTCTTTTCTTTTCTTTTCTTTTGGATTCTTTTAAGTCATTCTTACTCTGTCACCCAGGCTGGAGTGCACTGGCACGCTCACAGTCACCACAGCCTCAACCCACTGGTCTCAGGCGATCCTTCTACCTCAGACTTCCAAGTAGCTGGAACTACAGGCATGTGCCACCATACTCAGCTAATTTTTTTGATTTGTTGTAGAGATGAGGTTTTGCCAAGTTGCCCAGGCAGGTCTCAAACCCTTGAGCTCAGGCAGTCCTCTCGCTTCCGCCTCCCAAAGTGCTGGGATTATAGGCGTGAGCCTCTGTGCCTGGCCTGTTTATTAAAATAAAAATTGGGCACAGTGGCTTATGCCTGTAATCCCAGTGACTCGGGAGGCTGAGGTAGGAGGATCACTTCATATATTGTATTGTATAATAAATATATGCTGATTACCTAGTGACAGTAGACTTGAGTTCAGAGCACTTGAATTAATGCATCCTAAATCCCACTTCTGAGTTTTCTTCTTCTAGTTTTTCATTATTATAATAATGTTAGCCCATTTGCCCTTTTCTGAATAACTATTTCCAATCTGGTAATATTTGTTGACATTTTTTGAAAACATGAGCAACATATTTAAGATAATATCAACTGGGGGTTATGATTTATTAGGCTGTCCACTCCTCAGGAGTGGCACAGAGGATTATATCTATGAAATCATGCTATTTTGCTGCTTATAAGCTAGAATTCAAATGTAGGGTTTTTTTTTTTTTTTTTTTTTTTTTTGAGTTGGAGTCTCACTCCGAGGCCCAGACTGGAGTGCAGTGGCACGCTCCCGGCCACTGCAGCCTCGACCTGCTGGGTTCCAGCGATCCTTCCGCCTCAGCCTTCCAAGTAGCTGGAACTACGCTACCATGCCTGGCTAATTTTTGATTTATTGTAGAGCTGAGGTCTTGCCAAGTTGCCCAGGCAGGTCTCAAACCCACGGGCTCAGGCAATCCACTCATCTCGGCCTCCCAAAGTGCTGGGATTACAGGCTGAGC
>CAUYQG010249973.1:0-14216 GCA_963574415.1 Tarsius wallacei
CCACCGCAGCCTCGACCTGCTGGGCTCCGGCGATCCTTCCGCCTCAGCCTTCCGAGTAGCCGGAACAACAGGTGCGCGCTACCACGCCCGGCTAGTTTTTTTTTTTGATTTATTGTAGAGATGAGGTTTCGCCTGCCCAGGTGGGTCTCGAACCCATGGGCTCAGGCAATCCACTCACCTCAGCCTCCCAAAGGCGCGGGATTACAGGCTGAGCCACCGAGCCCGGCTTCTCATCTTTCACCATTCCCGAAGTAATGTCTGATTACTTTAGCCTGCCTATGGCAAAAAATCTGTTAGGTGGATTTAACTTTACCCCTGATGTTTCCTCTTATTGATTTTCCATCCACTGGTCCCATCCCTACACTCTTTGGCTATTAAATCTCCACTTTTCCTTGTTGTATTCGAAGTTGAGGCCAATCTCTCTCTCCTACTATAAAACTCCATTGCTGTAGTTCTTATATCTATTATGATAGTCTCTCTGAATAAAAGTCTGCCTCACTGTTGTTTAACAAGTGTCATGAATAACTTTGTCTTTAACAATATGAAGCATTGTTTTACTTTTCAGGTAGCCTATTTTATGAAACAAAGATGTAGTGTGTCACATGTTACAGACTGAGTAGGTTGTGTGTGTGTGTGTAATTGCATCAATTAATTGCTTACTAATATGGTAGATATTTTCCATTGGATAAAAGTCTGATTTTATTTGAACTACTGCAGCAAAAGAGAGAGACTTTAGTATAGAACTTAGCTTAACTCTGAATATAGCAAAAACAGTTGGGAATTTACAGCTGACAAGCAAAGTGAGGGGGTTAGTGGAGGGAAAATTACTAAGAGGAGACAAAAAGGGTAGGAGGATTCTTGCTAACTTTTTAAAAAAGTTTATTGCTAAAGACAAAATGAGGAATTAGATATAAAAGATGGGAGCTGAGGAACTCGATCAGATGTCAAGGATGGGAAGATTCTTGCCAAAACTAGATTCCATAGACCACGGACTCAGGAGGCCAAGGTTGAGGCCTAGTCAAGAAAAGGGTGCAGAGGAGCCTGACTAAAGTTTGGACAAGGAGGGAGTCTTTCTCATTAACAACATTAATTCCTTCTAGATTCTGTCATCAAGCTATTTAGTCTTACTTTTCAATATCGTGCTTGTTCATCCTGTACTATGTTGTCATGTGTATTTTTGTGAGAAAGTAAATAGCCCACTAGGAACAACTAATCAGATAACCTTTTCCTACAGAACTTTACTAGTTTTATTAGAAGGCAATAAGTTTGTACTTAGTACCATATTTCTTTCATAGGAATTTAAGATAAAAAGTAGGAATGGGAACTCAGAGTTTGAGAATGCACTCAATTTCTTGTCAGCCCTTCTAATACATTTATGTTTTTTCTACTGTTTCCTACACTTTATCAAAAAAAATAAATCTTTTATCTTTTAAAATATTCTTCAAATCACTTTTAAAGATTTTTCAGGATACATTTTTACAGATATATTTAAAGTAACTTAAAATTACCAATAAAATACAAAATGATGGTATGATTTGTATAAACAGTATACATTTAGATAGATTACTGACAAAAATCACATATAATATATACTTGGCCAAAGGAAAAATGTAACAGAAATAAAGGTAAAACTAAATTTGTAAGAGTTAAACAACATTCATAGCTTAATAGTTTGATGTCAGTTTTTATACTAAACTTTCTCTGAGAGCCATTTTTTAAAAAGGGAAACTTGGTCAGTTATATGATTCAAGTGCTCATAATATTAAAGAAAACCAAAAAAACTCAGGAAGCGAACAGCTATTTTGGGAATAAGATTGGATAGGAATTTCCCCTGGGAAATTGCATTCAGATCATTACAACAAATGTGAGATCCATTTGTAGAGTTGGTATCTATTAAGATCACTTATTTGGTCTACACTTTGCTTAGAGAATCACAATCAAGGAGCCCTAAATCATCCCACCTGCTGAGTCATTCAATATGGACCACTCAGGGAACCTCATGAAAGCTTGCATTACTGCTTCAATATATCCTCCATGTTCTCTGTAATAATATTCAAGTACTTTAAACTCAGATAATAGTTTCACTTATTCCCATCTGAATAATTTCTGTTTACATGCTTAGTAAGGAACAAGAAGTATTCCTGATAATTTTAAAATAATCTGCCTCTCAGTTGTTTTTGTTAATTCCCAGAACAGCTTGGGATGCATTGAACCATGTTCTATGTCTATGAGTACGTTTTCTTTTCATTCAAATGTCTATGCTTCTAGAATATAATTAATATTATTTGGGGCTAGTAAATATGTTTACAGCAATATAATGACATCTTACTTACTTGACTGTTAATTTATTATTCATTTATTAATTAGGGCAGTTTTAGTTGCAAATAAAGAAACTTCAAATTGGCTTAAATAAAAATGAGAAATTTATTAGAACACATAATTCCAGAAGTAGTAATTGCCTCAAGCATCTTTAAGTTCATGAGCTCAAAAAACTACTGGAAATCGGTTAATTATCATAACCTGGCATTATTTTCCTCTCTGTTCTATCTATCTTCAAGCAAGCTCCCCATCTGGGGTAGCTCTCTATTTGCAGTTGCCAGCAGTTGCAGTTTATAGCTGGTATTCATTAACCTTTCCATCAAAAGTTGTCTCTTTCTTTCTAATAGTTTTTGAACAATCTCCAGAGTGAGAAAGGTATAGTTTCCTGAGGAAAATCAAGGTATTTATTCTAGAGGAGTTCAAATTTACCTGGATAAACTAGCAGTCATAAGAAATATTTTTTAGTGGCATTGTTTAAAATGGGGGAAAAATGCAAGCAATCGATAAAAAAATGATTAAATAAATAATGGCATTCTATTCTCTGTGATAACATTCCTCAATTTCTTCAACAGACTTCTCTCTAGTCTCTGATTCACCTCTGGCTCCTCCCAACTCATCCTCCACACTACAAGATCAGTGATATTTATTAAAATGAAAATTTAGTTATATCATCCCCTGCTTTAAGTCCTTCAATTGTTTCCCATTGCTCTCAGGAAAAACAGCAAAATTCTACACAGATCCTCAGGGTACTGTCTAATTTCCATCTGGCTTTCTCCTTGGTCCCGACTACCACCCACTCTTTCCCTTTCTCTGTACCCTTTCAATATAGGCTTTATTTCATTGGACTTGCCATACTTTCTATGGCCAAAGGGACTTTGCACGAGTTGTTTCCCCTGTCTATAAAGTACTTTATTCTACCCTCTCTTTGGTTCGTTGATTCCTACTCACCCTTCAGGTATCAGTTGAAGCATCATTTTCTCAGGAAAGCAGTTTCTAAAATACCAAATCAAAAGCATACAAATCATTGTTTTCAGGGCACTTGCCTTAGCTTGTAGTTATATATGCATAAATAAGTAGATTCATTTGATGAAAGCTTATCTTACAGTGCCTCAAGAGCAGTGACCATGCGTGCTTTCACACATCTCTGTACCTGGTATACAGTAGACACTCATTATAGACCTTCATTGTTAAATGAATAAATGAATGAATGAATGAATGAATTCAACGATATCTATTGCGTTATTTCTAACAAACAAAATTATATAATAATTCAAAAGAAAGATTTTTACCATTAACGAACTAACAGACTGGTTGGAAATATTGGTTGGGAGTAAGCAGATTTGTGTAGTGACAGGATAGGGCAGGGCAGAAATGAATAAAGACCATACAAAGGAGCAAACATTGGAGGGAAATACTAAGAAAGAGAGATAACATGGTCTAATTAAAAAATAAAAAGAATTAGTGTATAATCCAAAGCACCTGAGATCTAGTCCTCACTCCAAAATTTGTATAATCCTAGCCAAAAGTATCTACGTTGTGAAAACATAGTGTTGTGGAAAATTTCCATTTGCCCTTTCATATCCCTTTTTTCCCCCCCTCAACCCTTCACCATCCTCCTCTGTAATTTAGTTGACTGATTGTTCTGAACTGCACTATTGGGCTTTCTTGACCCCTTGGCTACCGATTGAGTAGGTTTATGAAAGCAATGGTGATAGGCCAAAGAGAGACAGAGGAAGGTCAGATGTTTCTTTTCCTGGCTTTATCCCTGCTGAATCTGTGTGGACTGGCTGCAATCCCGAATTAGGGTCACAGTCCAATCTGATAATCCTCTCACTGTGGTTTCAGGTAATCCTCCAGACACTCCTAATCCTTTAGGCCAGATAATACAGATTGCCTCTGTTGGTACCTGAGTAACAGAAATGGTGTTCTGTGCTATCTTTTGTGGATTTCTCCCACTATGACTTCATCATTTTAAAGAGTGTTCTTATTAAACTCTCCTCACATTACCCAAATCAAACTTGTTGTGCAATTCCTACCAGGATCCTGACTGCCATACTCAATTGTATTACCTTTAAAATGGGGTAATAATATCTGCTCTAATTCCTGGAATTCTCAGGAGAAATTCACATAGCATAATGTTTTTGAGTGCAATGTGAGAACTACACTAAATGCAGCCATATATAAATTCAAGGACTATTATTCTATAAAACGGTGTGCCTGACATATGGCCAGCATTCAATTTGCTAATGTAAAGTATCCAACTTACTGACTATATTGCTGATGGAAAATGTCTTTGGTTATCCAAGGTGGTCTCATGAACAGAATGAATAGACTTCCATTTAAGTGCTCTAAAGGAGGACCAAACGTACGTTACCCACTAGCCTACCACAAGTTCCTGACATCCTCAGCAATAATAACCTCCAATTATTAAGTTCCTAGACTATACCAGATACTGTGTGCCACATCACATGCAGTGCCTCCTATACATACGACAACCTCATTTCACAGATGAGGAAACTGATATTCAGACATATTTAACAACTTGCTTGTAAGAGGTAGAAAGAGTTTTAAATGAAGTTTTACCCAATTCCAAAGGCAGTATTCTGCCTATTTTCCATACTACCATTTTGGCATAACTTTTCCAAACTGGGATCATCACGTTATCGGAACAGGGTGCATTCATTTTACACATGAGCAGAAGTGAATTGAACAGATTTCAATGCAAGTATTCTCTCCTGAGTTCTTGAGGACATAAGTGTAGGAGAAAATATAAAACAATGCATGGATACTAGTTTCCATGAGCAAACACGGTTTGTACTTTCTGGAGCTGTCCAAAGGGCATGGCCATAAGGTTGTAGAGACAAGTATTACCTCTTTCTGTTATCTCAAAGCCAGTCCTTGATACTAGACTAAGCTTCCTTGGAAAAAAAAAAGCCAGTCCTACTTTTAGCTATAAATATACCTTTTAATATCTAGGAAAAGCTTGAGATCTAAATATATAAGATGATTGTCCTAATGTATTTCATCTGTACTACATTTTCTTAATGCTTTTGAAATTCTAAAATAGTACAGGAGAAAATTAAAAACTCTTATCATTGCTGCATCCTTTAAATTGAAACCAAATAGTGGAAGATCTAAGCACTATAATAGCCACAGAATAAAATCACGAATCTCTTTCAGGATGACATGAACCATAAAAAATTAAGATATATGTCAGATGCATTAGGAAAAATAAAAGCTGCTTAGAAATGTAGTGAACAGAGACATGCACTGACTAGACTGAACAGTCTCAATTTTCATCCTCTGTTGCTTTTATCTGATGAAATAAGTGGTGCATGTGAACTGCTAGAAAAGTTTTGCCCTTTAAACTTTACAATGATTTACTGGTCTTTGTTCATATGATAGCATTAATATAGTTACCATGGTACTAATGATCAGTGCAATGTTTTAAGACAAACACAGAACTTTTCAGAACTTTACAATTTTAGAAATATTTTAAGTTAATTCACCTCAAAAGGGTACTTAAATTTTTTCTTTAAATAATGGAAAACAAACTTATTTTTTTTCCATTTCCTGTCTTTTCATCAGTTTATATGACAAATTATTTAATATCATGAAATTTGCTATAAATTCAAATTTGCTTAATAGAAAAAGATGAATCTGAATTAGCAGCAAGATGCAGCATAACAAAAAAAAATATGCATTGCCTTATAAGTCAAAAGACCTGGGTTATACCTCTTCCTATATGGAAATTATCAGTTAATTTTACTGTTTTTTATGTTTAAGACAATATTACAGTTGGGAATGAGGTGATTGACACTTGCAAACTATGATATATAATATAAAAATGAACCATTTTGTTATTGCAAAATATGTATATAAACTGGGCTATTTTATTATTATAAAATATGTATTTTTTCTAAAAATTCTGAGTTTTTACAGTAAATTAATCATTCTGCTTTTAATAACACAGTCAATTAGTAATGAAATCAGAATTTGAACTCATAATTAACCTAAAAAATCATGCTCTATCCTCTATACTGCTTATATGAACAGTCAGAAAAATTAATTGCTCTTAACCTCAGTTTTCTCTGGATGCAATGAAGAAATATCTAACTCACAAGGTTATTTTGAAGATCACATTAGCCTAAACAAAACAGCAAAGGAGAAGGCTGAAACATGGTGAATGTCTGTTGTTTGCTGAACATAAATTTCAGAACTGTGTTAGATTGTATTTAACAAAGATTACTGATCCAATACACATTCCATCTCACATGCTTTCATTACATTTTGACATTGACATAAGTCACATGGTAGTGATCTATGTCCCTTTTCTTTTGTATCTGTCTAAACAAAAAGCAAGCAGCAGATGTGACCCATGTGACTTTCAGGACTAGATCATGAAAAGCCATGTGGCTTCTGCCATGTTCACTCTCTTTCCTAGACCACTCATTCTGGGTGAAGCCATTATTCACACAGTGAAGACACTTAACGTATGAAAAGGACTGAGGTCCCTAGTCCATGACCAACTTCAAATTATCAATCACGTAAGCTTTCTTGAAATATTCCAGCCTTAGTCAAGCCTTCACATGATTGCAGCCTCAGCCAACATACATTTGTGATTACTTAGAGATTTGCTTGAAAGAGAATTGCCCAGCCAAAGCTTCTCTCAAATCCTAAAAGCAGAAACCGTATGAAAAGAAAATTATTGTTTAAGCCAGTAAACCTTGGGGTAATCTGTTATAAAAGATAGAAAATAGATTTTTTAAAAATCCGAAAGCCATTGTTCAAATTGTTAAACAACTCTATGTCGAAATTGCAAAGTAATTCTCTCCAAATTCAAATAATAATACAGGGCAAGTCAAATTCCTTGAAATCCTTCATTTCTTACTTTAGATGCTTAAATACAAGGTAAGACTTTTACCCTTCTAAGTTTACTCTCTAGAAAGAGTCAACTTACATAAAAACATTTTTAGAAAGCCTTTCATATTTTTAGGCACTAGAAGCCTCTAAAGAGTTTAAATAAAATTGTTTCATGACATTGGAAAGTAGAAAACCTCCATTACTTCTACACCAGTATCTTGTTTTATATAATATGCTATTTTGAATATCTATGTTTTGTCAAAATTAATGAAACAAATATTTTATGTAGATATTGACTATTTTACTATATTCCTTAAATTTATATATTCAAATCATCAAAAAATTTAGAGATCTTTTTATTAGGATATAAGAAATAGCTTTATAGTTTGAGCATATAAAACATTTCAGGTTAATAAATAAACCAACTAGTTCCATTTAAAAAGATTTAATCTTTGAAAGATGTTATTAAGTAAAGGAAAAGCAAGTCACAATCTGGAAGATTTTGAAGAAGTACAATTTATAATTGGAAGAAAATATTCACATACATATAGCTGACAGAGGATTTGTATCCTGAATATATAAACAACTTTGACGACTCAAATAATAAAAAGACAGTCAGTTAGTAATGATCTAAAATTTTTAACAGACACTTTACAAAAGAAGTAAACAAAAGGCCAATAAGTACATTAAATGATGTTCATCATTATCATTCATTAGGGTAATACAAATTAAAACTACAATGTGATACCAACACACGTCTACCTGAATGGCTAAAATTTGAGTTCAACAACACCAAGTAGTAAGGATACATAACAGCTGGAGCTTTCACATATCACTGTTGAGAATATGAAATGGAATCATCACTTTTGAGAATTGTTTTTGGGAGTTTCTCATAAAGTTAACTATGTACTTAGCATATGACACTGTAGTTCCATTTCTATTTGCTTATCCAAGAAAGACAAAAACACATATTTTAAAAAATATTTATATAAAATAGTCATGGTTTTGTTTTTTATGTTTGTACAGAATAGTCATAACTTTATTTCGAATAATTCCAAACTGGAAAAATCAAAATATACAATAAGTGGTGGTGTATCCATATAATGGATATTGCTATTCAGCAATAAAAACAAACAAGTTACTAAAACACACAACATAAAAGTGTGTCAAAAACACTTTTCTAAACAAAGCCAGGCATAGTACGTATATACTGTATGACTCTATGCCATTAAGTTATGGAAATGACAAAGTTAATCCAAAGTGATAGGTAAAGACGAGGACTGTATAGACCCTGGTGTGTGGCAGTGTGTGGGGGCAGGGTAGAAGTGAAGGTGGGGCTATTTTGACAGACAAGAATAACGGACATTAAGGGAATAATGAAAATGTACTGGATTTTGTGATTATTCATGGTATACATTTGTTAAAACCCAAACTGTCTAATTAAAATGTCTGTGTTCTAACCTACGTCAGTTAAAATTCAATTCAATTGTTTTCAATGTAAATTTTGTTTCAAATAAGTGACTTGTTAGCAATCACTGATACCAAATTTGACTTCAGTGGTCTCAGTCTGACCACATTCCAATCTACATGTGAAATATATACATTTTTTAGTATATGTGAATGTATAATTTTAGAATAAAATACAATTTTTCTCTAGAATTAAGGAAGTTACTCAAGTACCAAAGTATCCTTTTTTCCCTCAACTTGTAATAAGAATATGAAACTACAAAAATGAAAAAAAGACTAACAACCTGTCCCAAATGTTGAGTAAGTCATTCAAGAACAGAGTACAATTTATTGATTTAGAGATCAAGTTGTGAGACTGTATTCTCCTGTCAACTCCCTTTAGTCACTAAAGAAATTGAAGAAAAGTCCCCTTGTTCTTCTGACATGGAGAGGAGAATATAAGCAATTTGAAATTAACAGAACATTGTTCTTCTTAGCAAGGTCTGCCCTCAGGAGAACCTTTTAACCAGAGCCTGACCTTCTGGGTTTTTATTAGAGCCCAGCTGATCTGGGGAAGAGGAAATAAACAATAGCAGCCACCTCTAGCCTTCCACATGAAATAAGCAAAAAACACCAACTTTGGTATACTCTAGCCATCCTGTCTTATCTAAGTGAGGAGTAGGATACTGAGATGCATGTGTAAAGTTCACAATCAGAGATGCATGTGCACTAAATGATTGAGACCTAATCACAGGTTTACAGAATGATTCCCTGCTTCCCACCTTACCACCACAATAATAAAGACTTATTTACAGCAGTATCTTCTATCCAGTATGTCATGAATGGATATCACCAAAAAAATTACAAGACATACCAAAAGGCACAAAACACAATTTGAAGAGATAGAGCAAACATCAGAACTGGACATGGCAAGGCTGTTGAAATTATCATACCAGAATTTAAGTCAACTATGACTAATATGGTAAGGGTTCCAATGAATTAAGTAGATAGCATGTAAGAAGAGATGAGCAATGTAATAAACAGGGAGATAGAACTTCTAAGAAAGAACCAAAAAGAAATGCTAAGGATAAAAGACATAAAGAAATAGAAAATATGAACAGAGAAATAAGGAGTAAGGAGATTGAATCACGAATCAAAAAATCTCCTAAAAAAGGAAAACCCAGGACCAGATGGTTTCATGTTGAATTCTTCCAAACATTTACAGAAGAATTAATATCAATTTTTCTCAAACACTTTCAAATAACCAAAGAGAAGAGAAATACTCAAACTCATTTTACGAGGCCAATATTACTCTGATACCAAAACAAGATAAGGACACTACAAGAAGAGTGAATTACAGACCAATAACTCTAATGAACATAGATGCAAAAATGCTCAATAAAATACTAGCAGACAAAATGTAATAGAACATTAAAAGAAGCATATACTATGATCAAGTGGATTTATGCCTGGGATGCAAGGATGGTACAACATGTGAAAATCAAGAAATGTGATATAACACATTAATATAATGTAGGATGAAAATCACATGATAATCTGAAATCAACCAGAAAAAAAGCATTTGACAAAATTCAAAAGGTTTTCATAATAAAAAGTCTCAACTCACTAGCTATTAAAAAAATGTACCTCAACATAATAAAAGGAAATAGTACTCAATGATAAAAAACTGAAATCTTTTTCTCTAAGATCAGGAGTGAGAAAAGACTGTCCATCCTCACCAGTTCTATTCAACACAGTACTCAAAGTTGTAGCCAAATAAATCAGGCAAGAAAAAGAAATAATTGAAATCCAAATAATAAAGAAATGACCTGTTTGTATATGACATGAAATATACAGAACCCTAAAGACAGTGCCAAGAACTGTTAGAACTAATAAATGACCTCAGCAGAGTTGTAAGATACACAATTAATGTACAAAAATCAGACATGTTTCTATATACTAACAAAAAACCCTCTAAAAAGGAAATTAGGAAAACAATACCATTTACAATAGTATTAAAAAAATAAAATACTTAGGAATAAATTCAATAATTAATGTTTCTAATACTTAGGAATAAATTCAACAGTTAATGTGCAACTAAATAATTGTACATTAAAAGCTGGAAAACATTGATAAAAGAAATTGAAGACACAAGTAAATTGAAAAGTATCCATGTTTATGAATTAGATGAATAACCATAGAGAAAAATATTAATACTACTGAAAGTAGTCTACAGATTCAATGCTATTCCTATAAAAATTTCAATGGCATTTTTATTTTATTTATTTAATTTTTATTTTAAGGATGTGAGGTACAATTCAGGGTTAGGTATACAAATGATCATTGTACAGGTAATGTTTGTGCCTCACTTTGGTTCCCGCATCACCTGGTTTGAGATCAGATACCCTTATTGATGAAGTGTGCCTCCTTGCTCTCTCCCCTGGCATTTTCCCATTATTGCCTATTCCTTTCTTATAGGATTATGATAATTGTTCAGGGTAAGTTTATGAGTGAGAATATGTGGTACCCAGTTCTTTGATTCTGTGATAAATCACTGAGTATTACAGACTCTAAATCCATCCAAGTTGCTGTAAAGTTCATAATTTTGTCCTTCTTTATGACTGTGTAATATTCCATCGTGTTTATGTACCACATTTTTTAATCCACTCTACTTTTGATGGGCAGCATGGTTGGTTCTATTGGAGTCTCACTCTGTCACCCATTTTTGATTTAATGTAGAGATGAGGTCTCGCCAAGTTGCCCAGGCGGGTCTCGAACCTGCAGTCTCAGGCAATCCACTCACCTCACCCTCCCAAAGTGCGGGATTACAGGCTGAGCCACCGAGCCCGGCTTGCCACACTGTTTTCAACAGAGGTTGTACTAGTTTACACTCCCACCAACAGTGTAAAAGTGTTCCCTTTTCTCTGTATCCTCTCCAGCATCTGTTGTTTTTTGAGTTATTGATGATGGCAATCCTGACTGGAGTTACAAGGTATCTCAGTGTAGTTTTAATTTGCATTTCTTTGACGATTAGTGAGACTGAACATTTCTTTATGTATCTGTTGGCTGCTTGTATGTCTTCTTTTGAGAAATGTCTATTCATATCTTTTGCATACTTTTTAATAGGGCTGTTTTTTTTTTTCCTGGCATGTTTGAGTTCCTTGAAGATCCTGGATGTTAAGGCTTTGTCAGATAAACAGTTGGCAAATATTTTTTTCCCATTCTGTAGGCTGTCTTCTTGCTCTCTTGATGGTTTCTTTGGTTTTGCAGAAGGTTTTCAGTTTGATGAGGTCCCACTTGTCTATCTTATCTCTTATGGCATAAGCTTTTGGGGTTTTGCTCAGGAATTGGTTACCAGTTCTAATTTCCATAAGGGTGTCTCCTGCATTTTCTAAGGATATAGTATAGTTTGAGGTTTTACATTTAGGTCTTTGATCCATCTTAAGTTGATTTTTGTGTATGGTGATAGGTAAGGGTCTTGTATTAATCTTCTACATGTGGTCAGCTAGTTTTCCTATCACCATTTACTGAATAAGTTCTCCTCTCCTCAGTGGTTAGTGGAGGCTTTGTTGAAGATGAGTTGATTGGGAAATTGAGATTTTGCTTCCGGAATCTCCGTCCTGTTCTATTGATCTATATACCTGCTCTTGTACCAATACCAGGCTGTTTTGATTATTGTAGCCTTATAATAGCATTTAAAGTTTGGAAGTGATACCTCCTGCTTTGTTTCTTTTGCTGAGGATTGTTTTGGCTATTCGTGGTCATTTATGATTCTATGTGAATTTCTGTATTGTTTCCAGGTTTGAGAAGAATGATGCTGGTAATTTAATGGGTATTGTGTTAAATCTGTCGATTGCCTTTGGTAGGATGGGCCTCTAACAATGTTGATTCTTCTAATCCATGAGCATGGGATATTTTTCCATTTGTTTGTGTCATCTTTGATTTCTTTGAGCAATGTTTTGTAGTTTTCATTTTAAAGATGTTTCACTTTTCAGGTTATCAATATGCTGAGGTATTTAATTTTGTTTGTGGCTATTGTGAATGGGATTGTGCTTTTTATTTGGTTCTCTGCCTGTTTATTGTTGATGTATAAGAATGCTACTGTCTTTTGCACATTGATTTTGTACCCTGAGACTTTGCCAAAGTCCTTTTTGGTGCAAGAAGTTCTTTCACAGATTCTCTTGGATTTTTGAGGTATAGAATCATACTGTCAGCAAAGAGTGATAGCTTGACTTCCTCTTTCCCTACTTGGATTCTCCTGATTTCCTTCTCTTGTCTGCTCTAGCTAGGACTTCCAATACTATGTTGAATAAGATGGGTGAGAGTGAGCAGCCTTGTCTTGTTCCAGTTTTCAGAAGAAATGCTTCTAACTATTGTCCATTTAGCAATATGTTGGCTGTGGGTTTATTGTAGATGGCTCCTACTATTTTGTGGTATGTTTCCTCTGTGCCTAGCTGTTCAAGGGTTTTTATCAAGAAGGGATGCTGGCTTTTATTGATAACTTTTTCTACATCTAATGATATAATCATGTGATTTCTATATTTACATTTGTTGATGTATTTAATTACATTTATGGTCTTGCAGATGTTGGACCAGCCCTGCATCCTAGGGATGAAGCCCACTTGGTCATGGTGTTTAAACTTTGAGATGTGTTGCTGTATCCAATTTGCTAGAATCTTGTTGAGTATTTTTGCACCTATGCTCATCAGTGATATTGGCCTGTATCTCTCTTTCTTTGTTGGATTTTTACCTGGTTTGTGTATCACTGTGATGTTAGCTTCATAAAATTATTTGGGAAGAGTTCATCTTTCTTGATTGCTTGGAATAATTTCAATAGGATTGGTATCAGCTCCTCCTTGTATGTTTTGTAGAACCCCGCTGGAAAGCCAGATGTCTGGTCCAGGACTTTTTTGTGGGTAGTTTTCTTATGATGCGATCAATCTCCTGGGTTGTTATTGGTCTATTTAATGTCTCGATTTCTTCTTGTTTCAACCTTGAGAGGTTGTGTCATGCCAGAAAGTCCTCTATTTCATTTAGTTTTTCAGGTTTGTTTCCATACAGGTATGCATAGTAATCACCGATAACTTTTTGTATTTCTTCAGGGTCAGTTGTGATTTGATCTTTTGCATTTCTGATTGTATTTATTTGGGCTTTTTCTCTTTTTCTTGGTCAATCTGGCTAGATGTCTGTCAATGTTGTTTATCTTTTCAAAGAACCAGCTTTTTGTTTTGTTGATTTTTTTCTATGGTATTTTTGTCCTCTATGTCCTGTATTTGGGCATTTACTTTGGTGATCTGGATTCTTCTGATGAAGTTAGGGTTTTGGTGGTCTTGTCATTCCAGCTCTATTAGGTGATTTGTTAGGCTGTTAACTTGTGATCTTTCCATTTTTTTGATGTGTGTTTGTAAAGAAATGAATTTTCCTCTCAGTACTTCTTTCATGGTATCCCAGAGGTTTTGGTAGGATATGTCTTTATTTTCATTTGTTTCCAGAGATCTTTTAATTTCTACTTTGACTTCTGAGTTGACCCAGAAATTGTTCAGCTCATGATGTTTAGTGTCCATGTCTTTGTGGATTTTTGGAGCAGC
>CAUYQG010249975.1:0-18239 GCA_963574415.1 Tarsius wallacei
AAAAACAAAAACTGTGTAGTCATCATAATTTAATTTAATCTGTTAAGATAGAGCACTAAGTCAATTTTTGTTTTATAGCTGAGATGGAAGATATACCTAAATTTCTTCAGTGGGCTGATCCAAGATATGAGGAGTAAATCCATGTCTTTTCTGCTTCTAATCCTGCATCATGGAATGTTAGGCATTTTATAAAATTTAACGTGCAAGCAGAATTTTAAATGCTATTTAAAATAATTTTACATTGTAACAATTGTCTTTAAAATAATTAAACCTTATTTCAGTCTCAATGCTACAACTTTTTGGCAGCATGTTTCTTGCCAAAGCATCCTTATTAAAGAATTAATATGAGACATTTCTATTCAGGAAGACTTCTTGAGACTTCTCTGTCTTGCTCTACTAGGCAAGCTAGCTCCCTTCACGGTTTGTCCTACTATGTGATGCTGAGTAGTAGATGGTGGCTGGTCAACTCCTTCAAGTTTTCTTTCAACTATTAAAATTCAACAACTTAAGTGATATTTTCCTGAGTCTTCCTGGTTATTACTTTATGGCTTGTATTGTTTATACTGCATTATTAACATCAATTAATTTTATTTTTTTCTGCATGAAATAATCATAAATGAAAGTGATAACACTTGGCATAAGATGGCACTATTAAAAGATTTATAATGGTCTCTGTTAGAGTCTTAGGAAGTACAACATGCCAAAACCCTCAAGTATAATAACTTGAGAAAACTCCAAGGGCCTGACTAGGTAAGAAATATTCCCAAGGATTTTTTTTTAAGTCAAAATTAAAAATAAAAGTTAAAAATTATGCTCACAGTTGTATGTTGCATATAAATTTTCTTAAAGATTCCATTTGTACGCACATCCTAAACAAGGTAAACAGGTTTTTGAACCAGTTATAATGAAGTGGAAATTATTTATACTAATAAATATGACTATATTATTACTAAATTTCTTATGCCAAATTCCAGAAAAATAAAAATTGACATCTTTTCCATGATATTTCTAGCACTTTTATGATTTTGATTCTTTATAAGTAACTCCAAGCAGCCCAGTGCTGAGAGAAATATTCTACGTAGGGAAAGAAGAGAGAAGTGAGCACTAGACTCTGCCTTTGATCCCAAAATGCCTCTTGCTACATTAAAACACAATGCCAAGAAGACTCCACAATCCCAGATATCATGTAAGTACATATGAACTAAACCTCCAACACTACCCTGGTGCCAAGCCTGATCCCAAAGCCCCAGCATCCAGGTCTGCACTGCTGACTTGGTCTCTGGGCTACCCCACTGCCTGCCTGACTTCAGTGGCTCCAGACACCTGACCACCTTCAGCTCCTGGCTAGCCCCAGTGACCTCAGGATCTAGATAGCCCCCACTGTCAAGCTGACTCTAACAGCTTCAGGATAAGCCCCATGGCTATAAGTTTAAGTTTCACCCCAGCACCAGGCTGACCTCTATAACTCCAGTCATCATGCTGGCACCCACAGCCCCAGCCTGTAGGTAAGCTCCTGTGGATATTTACTCTAGGCCCACCCAGTGACAGGATATCCCCTGTGGCCCCAGGCTTGGGGACAGTAACTATATACTGAGTCTTTAAGCCCTCCCTGTAACCAAGAAGGATTCTGCAGCACTAGGATCAAGACCAGCCCAAAGGACTTGGTCTGTTGGCTTACCTCAGAACCAGACCAGCCCCAAAGACTTAGGCTATAGGCTTGCCCCAGGGCTAGGGATAGCTCCTACAGCCCTAATCATCAGGTTAGCCCTTATGAACCCAGCCTCTGACTAGCCTCAAAGATATCCAGGCCCACCCAGCACCAAGTTAGCCCCTGTGGCCCTACGTTTTAGGCTGGCCTTTGTGCCAGGTCAGCACCACTAGCTTCAAACATCAGATGGGCACCTACAGACATAGTTTCCAATCCTTCCCAGTGTTAGGATGGTCTATATGACCCCATTCTCCCACATAGCCCCTGTAGTCCCATGGTCTAGCAGATGCAGGATCCAAGCCAGACCCAGTAGACCCCAGTACTGGACTGATCAAAAAAAAGGTTCCAGAACTACTTGTCTGTTCCTTGATCCCAGGCTGATGTGCTTCAGGACCCAGGCCAGATATCACTTAGCCTCTAAGCCAAAACTTCCAAATTGGCACCAGTAAACAAAAGCTCCAGGACAATCCCAGTAGCTCCAGATCACCAGGAGAATACCCATGTACCCAAGCTCCATGCTGGTTCTGGCATCAGATTGGCCCCAGTCTCAAGCCCATTACCCATGGCCCCAAGCTCCAGAGGACCCAAGGTCCAAAGCTAATATAGCAGACCCAGAGTCTAGGGTCACCTCAGTGGATCTCAGTTCCAGAATAGACCACATGGACTGAGACTTCCAAATCACTATTCAGACTTCAGCTCCAGGTCACCTTACATGGACTCAAACTCCAGCCCATCCTAGAGGTCCCACATGCCAGACCCACACTGATAGCAAGAGAGCACCTATAGATTCAGACTCAAACCTACAACCAAAGCACATCAGTCCAAGGGTCCCAAACCTCAGACCCACCCACTTGCTGACTTAGGCAGCCTACTTGAGAACTCCAGCAGCAAGTCCATCCTTGCACCATGCCAGATAACCAGCCAAGAATCTCTGGATGAGCTGACTAATATTCCTAACAAAGCAACTCTGCAAAGACTGGAATAGCCCCTACTTCTTTAAATGTGCAAAAATAAATGAAAGGCAAGGAGAAACTTTTTTTTTAAAAAAGGAGGCATAATTCCATCAAAGTAATAGAATAATCTTCATGTAGTTGACCCCAAAGAAATAGAAATATACAAACTGTCAAACAAAAAATAATAATTATTATTATTTTAAGGAAGCTCAGCAAACCATAAAAACAAACAAATAAATAAAATTCAGAGAAACAACTCAACAAAATCCAAAAGAGAAAGTCATCAAAATGAGAAATTTAGCAAAGATAATAAAGTTATGACAAAAATTATACAGAAACTCTGGAGCTAAAAAAATACGATGAATACAATTTAAAATGTAATAGCATCAACAGCTGAACTCATGAAGAAGAAGAAATAATCCATGAACTCAAAGACTGGTTATTTGAAAATATAGAGAAGAAAAAAGGATTAAAAGAAATGAAGAAAGTTTATAGGTTTTATGGAGCAACATTGCAGGGAGAATAATGTTTGAGATCTGAAAGTTTGTGAAAAAGAAAAGACAAAGGGTTAGAAAACATAATTAAATAATTGATAAAAATTTCTAAATATGAAAAAATAAATATACAGGTACAAAAAGTCCAAAGTTGGGGGACTGTCAGGAAGACGGCAGCCAAGCCTGTCAGATTTTGCAAGTCCCAATGTGAATGAGTGTATGAAAAATTTTGTGTGAGTGAGTGGGCATGTGAATGACTGACTGAGTGAGGGTTCATGAGCAAGCAGCCAGGGCTCTCCTGGTGAAGTAGCTGGTGCTGGACCTGCTCAGCTTGGATCCTGGTAATTCCCGGGATACAGAAGCCGAGTGCTATTTTTAAATAAAATCAGCAAAACCCTACCAGCATCTTCCAGAAGATGCTGGAAGAAACTGACCAAGTGAGGGTTTGTGAACAAGTGGTCACATCCCTTCTGGTGATACAGCTGGAGCTGCAGCTGCTCTGCCTGGTCCCTAGCACTTCCCAGGTTGCAGAAGCCGAGCACCATTTTTTTTTAACTGACAAAAGTTTTCCAGTAAAGAAGAGGCAGGGAGAGACTACCAGCTCCAGGATCTGCTTCACCACTGCAGCACCTGGTCAGACACTAGCAGCAAGGGCTGTAGAGGAAGCCCAGAGACAAAGTCCCACTGGAGAAGACAAAAGAGGCACCCTGCCACCATCTTGAAAATGACTTTCTCACCATGGAGCAAAAGACCTGATCTTCTGTGATTGGTGGATCAACTATTCAGGGGATATCATGACCCAGAGGGAATATCCTGAAAGCACAAACTTTGGAGGGACAGGAAAAGTACTGAGTCTCAGGCACCCCTTCTCCTTCCCTGATTCAGCTGTGGGACAAAGGGTGTGGCCAGAAAAGGATGAGGAGGACCTCCAAAGAGATCAGAGTGAGTCTGAGGTTGACCCAACCCCCCTCCTCCACAACAATCCTTTGAACATCGGACCACACAGCTGGGGCGTGACTGAGAGGGACAAACCCAGGCAGAGCCTGAATGTCAGCTGCAATAGAACTCCATCCAGGATACATGTGGCTGGAACAGCCCCTGTAAGTACATACATGAGAATAAGACAAATCCACACCTCCCCACTGGAGGGGATCCCCCGACCATACAAGAGTGAGAGAGGAGGAATGCAACCCTTCTCACCCCCACTGCCCCTCCTTCTGGTCCAGATACTGGGTAGAGAGTGAAAGAGGCAGAAGCTCAGCCAGAGACAGCAGAGAAACAGATGAGAGGAACAATTACAGAACCTACCACAAGAGGGCAGGGTTTTTTCTTTTTTAAACTTTTTTTAATTAAAAAAAATTTCGTCTGTCTGTTAGCTTTTTTAGTTCTTAAATATTTTTCCTTTGTGCATGAATGTGTATGTGATGGTTTCATCTGCTTGCTCCTTTTTTCTTTTCTTTTTCTTTCTTCTTTTGTTTTTTACTCTCTGCTTATGTGTGTATGTGAATGATTGAGTGTTCGTCTTTCAGGTTTTTGTTGTTGTTTGTTGTTGCTCTTTTGTTCTCTCTTTTTTTAGTTTAAGGTGTGTATAAATATATGTGTGAGGATTCAATCTGAATTCCTATTTATTTTCCTTTTTTTCTGGTCTTTCTCTTTTTCTTCTTCATCATTTTTGTGCTATGCATGTGTGTGTTGCTTAGTTTTCCTGGTTTTTCTATATTGCTGTTTTTTGTTTTGTTTCACTTTGTGGATATTCCAGTTTGTTTTGGTGTGTGTGTACGTGTGTGTCTATGTGTGCATGTGTTCAATTGTTTTTTGCTTTGGTTTCTGCTTTCATTGTTCTGTTTTTTTTTTTTTTTTAATTTATATTCATCTTATTTCATACCATTTTTTTCTCTGTTCTCCTCATTGCTGTTACTATATTTTGGACAGAAGGGTACACACAAGTACCCATTGAATCATCATATAGAGTGGTGGTGTGGAGTGAGTCTCAGGGAACACATACCACAATCAGTGAACAGTGATTTGCAAGTAGTTTCTGAATCTTAGCTCCCCAACCTCCACCTTATATGACTTTCAAAACTACAAGAGACAGCAAAGCTTCCCACCCACAGTCCTGTTTCAAAATAGAACAAATCCAGAGCCCAGACACAGGGAAGAACAGAGGACTGAACAAACATCAGAAGTGAAAGCCTCTACCAATGCCACTGAATAATGAAACTAAAAGAGAAAGCAAGAGATTTGTCACAAATGAGGAAAAACCAGTGGAAGACTCAGGTACTTTCAAGTGTAACAAAAAGAAAACACCTGTAAAGTCAGACCTCAGAGCTCAAACAATGGAAGTCACCAATGACTGGCCCCAGAATAAGACTCAAGAAAGACAAGATGCAACACTGAAAGAACTTGTAGCAGAGATTTTGGCAATAAAAAATTCCATTCAGGAAATGACAAGATGACAAGCATGGAAAGCAAATTACTGTGGCAGAAGAAAGAATCTCACAACTTGAAGACCAGAACATGGATTAACCTGGTCTGTAAAAACACAGAAAGAAAACTCAGAAAGAAAGAACAAAGCCTACAAGAGATGTGCAATTACATCAAGAGGCTGAACCTATTACTGATTGGTATCCCAGAAGTTGAAAGGGAAATGGAGAATACCAAGGAGCAAGTATTACAGGAGGTAACTTCCCCCATCTCACCAGAGATGTGACAAGCCAAACACAAGAGATACAGAGAAGCCTATAAGACACCAAATGACAATACCAGCCCCTAGACATCTAGTAATTTGCCTACACAAAGTATGCATAAAAGAAAAAAATCCTAAAGGCAGAAAGAGACAAATATCAGACTACCTACTGGGAAAAACTAATCAGAATAGCACAAGACCTATTGGCAGAAACACTACAAGCAAAAAGAGATGGGAGTCCAATATTCAAAGTCTTCAAAGAAAAACAATTTCAACAAATAATTTCCTACTCAGTCAAGTTCAGCCTCATCAGTGATGGAGAAATAAAATCCTTCCCAGACATCCAATCACTAAGAGATTATGCAGCTTCCAGACTAGCTCTACAGGAGACACTTAAAAAGGTATTAAGCACAGAAGAAAGAAAAAAAGAATGACCACATACATTCCAAGAGAACAGCAGAACAAGGAATCAACAGAGAATACAGTACAACAAGAAACTTGAAAACACACACATACATCAAACCCCAAACCTAAAAGAAAACAAGCAAAGAAAAAGCTTTATAACAACCTCATTAAAGGGATAAACAATCACATTTCAATAATCAGCCTGAATATGAATGCACTAAATGCATCACTGAAAAGACAAAGAATGGCAAACTGGATTAGGAACCATGACTCAATTATGTGCTGCATCCAGGAAACTTATCTCACCACAAGGGGCATACACAGCCTCAAAATTAGAGGATGGAAAATGAGTTTCTAGGCAAATGGATTACAAAAGAAGGCAGAAGTCATGATCTTAATATCAGACAAAACATCATTTAAGCTATCAACAATTTTAAAAGATACAAAAGGGACACTACATAATGATAAAAGGTTCAATTCATCAACAAGAAATATCCATCCAAAGCATATATTCACCCAACATAGAAGCACCGACATTTATAACACAACTACTAAGCAAAGTAAAAAAAAGATATTGACTCTAACACAACTATAGCAGAGGACTTGAACACCCCATTAATAGTCCTAGATAGATCATTGAAGCAAAAAAATCAACAAGGAGATCCAGAACCTAAACCTGACACTTGACCAAATGGACTTAGTAGATTCCTACAGAATATTCCACCCAACAACCACAGAATATACATTCTATTCATCACCACATGGAATGTACTCTAAGAACAATCACATCTTCAGCCATAAATCAAGAATAAACAAATTCCATAAGGTTGAAATATTGCTATGCCCCTTCTCAGACCACAGCAGAATAAAAATAAATATAAACACCAACAAAATTTCCTCAAACCCCACAAAGACATGGACACTAAACAGTGTGGTGCTGAAAAACTACTGGGTCAACACTAAAAACAAATGGAAATTAAAAGATTCCTAGAAACAAATTAAAAGAAGAAACAACTTACCAAAACCTCTGGAATGCTATGTAAGCAGTTTAAGAAGGAAATGTATATCTCTATGAACACACATCAAGAAATTGGAAAAAAAATCACAAATTGACAGCCTAACAAATCACCTAAGGGAACTAGAAAGAGAAGAACACCAAAACCCTAATTAGAGCAGAAGACTTTAGATCACCAAAAGAAGAGCCCAACCACAGGACACAGAAGTCAAAAATATATAAAACATTAACAAAATAAAAAGATGGTTATTTGAAAGAATTAAAAAGATTGATGAACCCCTAGCCACAATGACCAAGAAAAAGAGAGAAAAAGCCCAAATAAACACAATCAGAAATACAAAAGACCAAATCATAACTGACCCTGAAGAAATACAAAATATTATTAGAGTTTACTATGCACACTTGTATGGAAACAAACTTGATAACATATATGAAATGGAGGACTTTCTGACATCAGACAACCTCCCCAGGTTGAAACAAGGACAGTTATACACTAAATAGGACCATTAACAACCCAGGAAATTGACTCTGTCATAAGAAAACTACCTACAAAAAAAGCCCTGGACTGGACGGCTTTCTAGCAGAATTCTACAAAACATAAAAGGAGGAGCTGTTACCAATCCTACTGAGAGAATTCCAGGCAATTGAGAAAAGATGGAATTCTCCCCAAATCATTTTATGAAGCTAACATCACAATGATAGCCAAACTTGGTAAAGATCCAACAAAAAAGTGACCAGTATGCCTTATGAACATAGATGCAAAAATTCTCAATAGGTTTCTAGCAAATCAGATCCAAAACACCTCTCAAAAATCATCCACCATGACCAAGTAGGCTACATCCCCAGGATGTAGGACTGGTTCAACAGGTACAAGACCATAAATGTAATTAAATACATCAACAGATGTTAAAAAAAAAAACCAAAAACAAGATCCATATGATTATATAATTAGATGCAGAAAAAGATTTGGATAAAATTCATCATTCTCTCTTGATAAAAACCCTCAAACACCTAGGTATAGAAGGAACATACCTCAAAATAGTAAGCACCACCTACAATAAAACACCATCTACAATAATAAGCTAGCATATTAGTAAATGGACAGAAACTAGAAACATTTCACCTGAAAACTGGAATAAAACAAGACTGTCCACTCTCACTCCTCTTGTTCATCATTGTATTGGAAATCCGAGCAATTAGACAAGAGAAGGAAATCAGGTAACCACCTTGCACTGATAAAGGACTTCAGTAAAGTCCCAGGGTGCAGAAGACAGTTGCATTCTTCTACACCAACAACAAGCAGAAGAAGAACCAAATAAAAAGAAAAATCCCATTCACAATAGCCACAAAAAAAGGAAATACTGCAGCATCTTCCTAACCAGTGGAGTGAAAGACCTTTACAATGAGAACTACAAAATGCTGCTCAAAGAAATTCAAGAAGACAAAAACAAATGGAAAAAAATTCCATGCTCATGGATAGGAAGAATCAACATTGTTAACATGTGCACTACCAAAGACAATCTAAAGATTCAACACAATACCCATTAAATTTTCAACATTATTCTTCTCAGACCTATAAGTGACAATACAGAAATTCATATGGAAACATAAATGACCACAAATAGCCAAAATAATTTTTAGCAAAAGAAACAAAGCAGGAAGTATCACACTTCCAGACTTCAAAATTTACTATAAGTCCACAACAATTAAAACATCCTGGTATTGGTACAAGAACAGGCATATGGACCAAAGGAACAGGATAGAGATTCTAGAAGCAAAGCCTTGTTTTCTCAACCAACTCATTTTGACAAAGCCTTCAACAACAACCACTGGGGAGAGTAGAGCTTTTTCAGTAAATGGCACTGAGAAAACAGACTAATCACATGCAGAAGATTAAAACAGGACCCCTACCTATCATCACACACAAAAATGAACTCTAAACAGATCAAAGACCTAAATGTAAGCCCTGAAACTATAAGAATTTTAGAAAATGCAGGAGACACCCTTACAGAAATTGGAACTAGCAAACAATTCCTGATCAAAACCCCAAATACCCATGCCATAAGAGATAAGATAGACATGTGGGACCTCATCAAACTGACAAGCTTCTGCAAAAAAAAGAGAAACCAAGAGAGAGGAGAGACAGCCCACAGAGTGGGAAAAAATATTTGCCAACTGTATATCTGACAATGGGCTAACATCTAGTATCTTCAAGGAACTCAAATGCACCAAAAGGAAAAAAACAGACAGCCCCATTAAAAAGTGGACACAAGACATGAATAAACACTTCTCAAAAGAAGACATATGGCAGCCAATGGACATGTGTAAAAGTGCCCAGCCTTACAAATCATCAGAGAAATGCAAATAAAAACCACATTGATATATCATCTAACCCCAGTAAGAATGACCATCATTAATAAAACAAACAACAGATGCTCATGAGGATGTGAAGATAAAGGAATGCTTCTACACTGCTGGTGGGAATACAAACTAGTGCAACCTCTTTGGAAGACAGTGTGGCGATTTCTGAAAGAACTAGAGCTTCCATGTGACACAGCAATCCCCTTATTGGGAATATACCCATAGGAACTCAAGTCATTCTACCAAAATATACTTGCACACACATGCTTATTGTAGCTTTCTTCACAGTAGCAAAAAAATGGAACCAACCATGCTGTCCATCAAAGCTGGACTGGATAATTTTTAAAAATGTGGTACATATACACAATGGAATATTAGGCATTTATAAAGAAAGGCAAACATATGGACTTCGAAGCAACCTGGTAGGATTTAGAGTTTATCATACTCAGTGATCTATCACAGAAACAAAGAACAGAGCACCATATGTTCTCATTTATAATTGGACCTAAAACAATTATCATAATACTATAAGAAAGAGATTGGCAATAGTGAGAAACTGTCAGGGGAGAGGGGTGGGATTGAGAGTTGAGGGAAACTTCCAGGGGAGGGAGGGACACACCTCATCAACAAGGGTACCTGCATAATGAACGTTTGTATACCTAACCCTGAATTTTACCCCACATCTTAAAAAAAAGGGGTTCAACATCTTCAAACAGATTAAATCCAAACAAGACACTAAGACATATCATAATCAAACTCAAAAATCATGGGAAAGGGGGAAATCCTAAAAGCAGCAAGAGAAGAAAAGCAGATCACATATAAGAAATTTCCAATAAGACTGACAGTAGACTTCTCAGCAGAAAGTTTACAGGTCAGGAGAAAGTGGAATAATATATTATTTAAAGTGCTAAAGGAAAAAAATTGCATATAAAGAATACTGTACTCAGCAAAGTTATCCTTCAGAAATAAAGGAGATATAAAGAGATAAAAACTTTCCCATACAAAATTTATCACCACCAGAGAAATCATACAAGAAATGCTAAAGAGAGTTAGTTAGCTCTTCAAATTGAAAGCCAAAGACACAAATAAGTAAAACAAAAACTTCTGAAAGTATAAAACTCATTGGTAAAAGAAA
The DNA here is from genome assembly GCA_963574415.1 of Tarsius wallacei. Lineage (NCBI taxonomy): Eukaryota > Metazoa > Chordata > Mammalia > Primates > Tarsiidae > Tarsius > Tarsius wallacei. The sequence goes on from CAUYQG010249975.1 coordinate 10,758, forward strand.
ACACACAGTAAAATTGAGAATACTCTAATATTGTAAGGGTGGTAAGCAAATTACTTATATTTGTACTATGATGGTTACGAAATAAAATATTAAAAATAACAATACTCACAATAATTTGTTATTAAGTGATATATAATATATGACCCCCAAATCATTGGAATTTATTCATTTAAAAAATGTGCATTTATTCTTACACCTTCAAAGTACTCTTCATTTGATGCCAAGCACCTATCAAGATGCTTTCTTCACTATTCAAAACAGTTTTTGAGCTCACCAATCTTGGTGTCTTTTTGTGTTTCTGCTGTTTTTTGTTTCACTTCTTCCACATTGGCAAAATGTTATCCTTTGAGGACTTTTTTCATCCAGGGAAACAAAAAAAAGTCACTCAGGGTAAGATTTGTGAATAGGGCATATGAGGCGGGGTCATGCTGTTTTGGGTTCAAAACTGCTGACCACTCAGTACAGTGTGGGAAGATTTTCTCATCAATCACCTCATGAAATAGGCAAATGTGTAAATTAATCTCCAAAAAAATGTATTGAAGCTGAACTCAGTCTCTTAAAACAATGCTAACTGGTACACTGATGTTGATGGGTTCTTAGAACATTTATTAAGTGGAAAAAGCTTTTAATACAAGAGCTTGCCTTACAAAAAATAATTTTATTTATCCCCCACATTTGTACAAATGTTTAAATTGTGACATCATATATTTTAAATATAGGCTTGTGGTGGAGTAAAAATGTAGAATTTTTTTTGCAAAGTTGATATTATCTTAAAAGAGTCTGTTAACTATAAGGGTAGCTGGGGGCAGTGGCTCAAGTCTATAAGTCTCCGCATTTTGGGAGGCCTAGGAGAGAGGATTACCTGAGCTCAGGGGTTCGAGACCTGCCTGGGCAACTTGGTGAAACCTCGTCTCTAGAATAAACCAAAATATAAGTTGGGTATGGTAGTGCGTACCTGTAGTCACAGATACTTTGATGACTGAGGTAGAATTGCCTGAGCCCAGCAGGTCAAGGCAGTGGTGGCCATGAGCATGCCACTGTACTGCAGCCTGGGCAACAGAGTGAAACTCCAATGTAATAAAAAATAAATTAACTATAAGATGCTTTGGTAAGCCTCATGTTAATCACAAATTAAAAACTTATAGTAGATACATGAAAGATTAACAAGTAAGGAATAATAGCATGACTCTACAGAAAATTACTAATCAAAAGAAAGACAGCAAAAGAGGGAAAAAGAAACAATGAATATATACAAAATTTAAAAAAGGATGCAACTATATATTACCTACAAGAGACTGACTTCAATTTTACGGACACATAAATTAAAAGTGAAAGGGTAGAAAAAGATATTCCATATTAATGGAAAGCAAAAGAGAGCAGAGGTAGTTATTATATTAGATAAAATAGGTTTTAAGACACAAACTGCAAAATGAGACTGAAAAGGTTATTATATAATAATAAAAGAGTCAACTAATCAACAGGAAAAATAATTGCAAATATATATATATATATCCCCCACATTGGAGCACCTAAATATGTAAAATAAATATTAGAAGATTTAAAAGAAGAGGCAAGCTATAATGCAAAGCAATAGAGGATTTCAATATCCTGCTTTTAACAATGGACAAATAATCTAGGCAAAAAATAATCTGTAGAGAAGTATCGAATTCAAAGTATGTTAGAGCAAATGGACCTTACATGCAGATACAAAATATTGCATCCAATTATCTATCTTATCCATTCTCTTTCATCACACTCAGTGGTGAAATTTGAGAGCTTTTCCTCTAAATCAAGACAAGGATGGCCCCTCTCAGCACTTCTATTCAACATAATAGCAGAATTCCTAGTCAAAGAAGTTAGGCAAGAGAAAGAAATAAAAGACATCCAAACTGAAAAAGGAAGAATTAAATTTTTCCTGTTTGCAGATGATATAATCTTGTATAGAGATAACCATAACTACCTCACAAAAAATTATTAGGACTAGTAAATTCAGTAAAATTGCAGGATGTAAAATCAACAAATATAAGTTAGTAGCATGTCTATTGACTAAAAATGAACTATCTGAAAAAAGAAGCCATAAAAACAATATCATTTGCAATAGCTACAATTAGAATAAAATAAAATACTTAGGGTTAAATTTAACTGAGGAGACAAAAGACCGGTATGCTGAAAACTATGAAACATTGATAAAAGAAGTTGGTCAATGGAAAGATAGTCTGTGTTCATGGGTCAGAAAAATTAATATTGTTAAATGTCCATATGACACCAAGTAGTCTATAGAGTCAATGCAATCTCTATCAACATTCTAATGACATTTTTAACAAAAGCATTTTTTTTACGTGTATATAGATCCACAAAAGAACTTGAATAGTCAAATCAATCCTCAGCAAAAAGAACAAAGCTGGAGACCTCACACTACATCTTTCAAATATGCAACAAAGCTATAGTAACCAAAACAGCATAGTATTGGTATGAAAAAGGACACATAGATAAATGAAATAAAACAAAGAGCCCAGAAATAAATTCACATCTTCACATTCAACAAAAGTGCCAAGAACACACAATGGAGAATGAAAAATTCCTTCAAAAGATGTTGCAAAACAACTAAATATTCTCATAAAAAGAGAAAAAGTAGACCCTCATATCTATCATATCATATACAAAAACCAACTTAAAATTTATTAAAGATTTAAATGTAAGACCTGAAACTATAAAACCAATATCAATGACATTGGTCTAGGCAATTTTGTTTTAATATATGAATCTAAAAACATAGGCAACAAAAGCAAAAATAAAAAAACGTAATTACATTATACCAAAGAGCTTCTACAAAGCCAAGAAAGCAATCAAAAAAAAAAAAAAGAAAGGAGAAAATACTTGCAAATTGTACATTTAAGGAGTTAATATTCAAACTACATAAAGAATTCAAACAGCTCAATATTAAGAAAACAAGTAGATTTTTTTAAATAAGCAAATGATCTGAATATATATTTCTTAAAAGAAGACATACAAATGGCTAATAGGAATATTTTTAAATGCTCAAAATCACTATTTACCAGGGAAATGCAATTCAAATCCACAATGAAATATCACCTCACACTTATTAGAATGGCTATTATCAAAAATATGAAATACCACAAATGCTGTTGTGGATCTGGGAAAAAGGAATATCCTTGAACATGGTTGGGGTTTGTTAGAATGTAAATTAATACAGTAACTATGCAAAAGACTATGAAAGTACTTTAAATAATTAAAAATATAAGCTACCATATAATCCAGCAATTCTACTGCTGAATATATAGCCAAAGGAAATAAAATCAGTATGTTGAAGAGATATTGCATTTCCATGTTTATTGCAACATTATCTGCAATAGCCAAGATATGAATCAACCTAAGTGGGTTAATGGATAAGAAAATATGGTATATATATACAATAAAACACTATTTAGCCTTAAATAAGAAAATTTATCCTGCCATTTGGGATGAAATGAATTAACTAGGAGGCATTATTTTAAGTGATATGATCCTGGTGCAGAAAGGTAAATAGCACTATTATCTCACTTGTTTGGAATCTAAAATGTTAAACTCATAGAAATGAGGAAAAATGAAGGTTGGGATGAGAGCCCAGTGGGAATGTTAAATGGTATATAGATAATAAATATTCTAGTTTCTTCCCTGTGGGGTAAAGGCGCTCCCAAAGGTCCCCAGCAGATTGATGCAATGTTTTCAGCAAACTACTCATCTTCTTCAGATTATTTGCCTTGCTTTAATTCCACACTCACCTAAAAATGCTTCCTGAGCTCACCGTCCACATAAGGCCATTGCACCTAAATCCTTCCTACAGCTACTGCCTTAAGAAAGCATGAGAAATGAGTTGTTTGAATTTTTTGGTGTTCTTTTCTACTGCTTAAATATTTTTCTATAAGTATGTTTATATACACACATAAATCTTTTAAATTCCTCCAGAGGAAATGTCCAAAATGGACATTTTTGACCTATGAATATTATCTGTGAATGAACTGTTTATACCAAAATGCCCTAATATTCTCCTGGGCACTCAGCTCTTAGGAACAGTTTTTACCTCTCCACTGACCTGAGAAAAGACATATCTAGCAGCTTTCATATCCCCTTCTCCAAGACTATTGTTATTAACACTACCACAGGGCTTGGCCCATCGGCAGTACTCAATAATATAAACTAACTATAATATTGAATACACGAATGATTCTAAAGCTAGCTACTGGAACCTCTAAACTTCTGTCTCTGGAATTCCCTACATCCTAGGACTAATCAAATTATGCGTTAGGTAATATATTTTTAATCAAATGTTTTCCTGAGCAGATGGTTGTTTAAACATCTGGGTTGGGATGTGACCTGGACAAACTTTTTTAACTCTCCAAGACAGTTTCCTCTTCTTTAAAATGGTATAGAGTTGACATAAGGATCAAAAAAATTATATGTAGAATTTTATAGTGCACAGTAGGTGGCAAAACAGTGCTAAGTCCTGGAGAAGAGAGACATATGGATGTGTCCCACTCTTCAGAGATGTATCAGACATATTCAGTGCTTGAGGATTGGTCAGTTTTACACTGTACCATGAGATAGAGTACTTTCTCAGAAAAATGTGCTGGTGAGGCATTAGGTGGGAATTCAGAATCACTAATGATCTTTAAACAGCCTCTGTATTCTCACACAACCTAGAAATCTACAAGCATTTTGCTCTTGCTAAAGAAGAATTCCCTAAATTTACAGGTTCTAAACTTTTCATTCAATTTATGTGGGTGTCTTATTGTCCTGACTCTCCATTTTTAAAACAAAAATTTTCTATTTGCCCTGGACTATTGTAGATTAAACTTTTAATTATTGTGCCTCATAAGCTCCTCTTAAAGTAATATAAAAATAGCTATGTCATATAATTTCAACAACCTTTTAAAACCATGTTTATTTATATTTAGACAGGGGCAGAAGCTTTTTTTCTCTAAAAAAGTTTCATTAGATAAATGCTGCCCTTCTCCCCACGGTGTATGCAAACTGTGAGATATGTCTTATATAATATTAAAGGTGTCTCTAACTAGCTTGTCTAGAGATTTACATTACCTAAGAAATCTTATTGCTGGAAACAGTTTCATGGACATAAACATAGGTTGATGCTACTACACAAGCTTTCTCAGTGACTTTAGATGTGCTTTGTGCCATTTGCCTTTGTGAGTCTCTCTCTCTCTCTCTCTCTCTCTCTCTCTCCCCCCCCCTCCCCTGTTTGCTTGGCCTCTATGCCTGTCTTTCTTTGCCTTCTATTTTGGAAAGGAATACATCATCTCTGCAACTGCAGATGTATAAGCATGTAGTCATTAGACTGAGTGCACAAGACTAGCTTTCTTTGTTATTTTGCACTTGAATCTAACTGCATTTCCCAGTGTTGTTCTTCTCTACTGTCTTAATTTCTGTTGAATACACACATATGTATACATACCTTAAAATGCTATATTTACTTCAAGGAATAATGATTCAAACATAGACTAGATGGGCTCTTTAGGGAATGGCTATATATATGTGTGTGTGTGTGTGTGTGTGTGTGTGTAAGAAGAAAAACTAACATCAACCTTCTAAATTGCATCAGATCCATATACTGATAAAGGAATTTTTGCTTTAGGCTTGGAAAATAATTCTGCACCTTTTAATTAATTCCATATCTGAATTCCATAAATATGAAGAGACACAAAAGATTTTGAAAAAATTCAGAGGAGATTATTAAGGTGAACCGAATTTAGGGGGGGTGGGGGGGAAATGACTATCTAATAATTGCAATGGGTATACAGAGCAAGGTAAGTGATGTTGAAGTAAGATCACTTCATCTCCAGCTCAACAGTGGTTGAGAAAAATGTTATTTTTGAGAAAGAAGGAAGAACATAATATTCTCATCATGGTAATTCTAAGTCCTCAGATCTCAGAACTCCTTTTTTTAAAAATTAGAATTTTAAAGTTTTTATTGGGAGGAGGGAACTAGTATGTTTAAGCTTGCTGAAAAACGGAAGAATAGATATTGAACACTTTAACAAATTTCCCAGTTCTTTAAACATGTAAGCTGGTCTGTTAAAGCCCTTCTGAGAAAGAAAGAACTACTGTAAAATGGTGATAAATATGCAGGGAAGTCATGGGGCCTAAGATGTTATTATTTGCCTTATCAGTAAATAAGTAAATTTCCTTTTTCTTTTTGTTTTTATGACCTGAGCTCATGAGGGCCACTCCTGTTTTGCTCCAAGTTACCTAAGGAAGCTGAAAAATGAAGACCACCAAAACCCTAACTTCAGCAAAGAATCCAGATCACCAAAATAAAAGCCCAATTCTGGGACATACAAGACAAACACGCACACACACACATACACACACAAATTCAATGAAACAAAGCACTGGTTCTTTGAAAGGATAAACAAGATTGATGGTCCCCTAGCTAGACTGACCAAGAAAAAGAAAGAAAAAGCCCAAATATACACAGTCAGAAACACAAAAGATGAAGTCACAACTGACCCTGAAGAAATACAAAAGATTATCAGAGAATATTATATACACTTGTATGGAAACAAACTTGAAAACTTAAAGGAGATGGAGGACTATCTGACAGCATGCAACCTCACCAGATTGTAACAAGAAGAAATCGAGAATAGACCAATAACTATCCAGGAAATTGACTAGATCATAAGAAAACTACCAAAAGAAAAAGCCCTGGACTAAATGGCTTTCCAGCAGAATTCTACAAAACAAACAAGGAGGAACTGATACCACTGATACCAATCCTAGGAAAGAATTCCAGGTGATTGAGAAAGATGGACCTCTCCCAAATCATTTTATGAAGCTAACACCACATTGATACCCAAGTCAAGTAAAGATCCAACAAAGAAAGAGAACTACAGGACAATATCCTTGATGCACATAGATGCTAAAATTCTCAACAAGATCCTAGCAAACCGATTCAAAAACACATCTCAAAAATCATCCACCATGACCAAGTAGGCTTCTCCTCGGGATGCAAGGCTGGTTCAACATTTGTAAGACCATAAACATAATTAAATACATCAACAGATGTAAAAACAAAAACCACATGATTATATCATTAGATGCAGAAAAATCTTTTGATAAAATCTAGCACCCCTTCTTGATAAAAACCCTCGAACATTTAGGCATAGATAAAACATACCTCAAAATAGTAAGAGCCATCTATGAGAAGCACAGCCAGCATAATGCTAAACAGACAGAAATTGGAACCATTTCCCCTGAAACCTGGAACAAGACAAGGATGTGCACTCTCATCCCTCTTGTTCAACATAGTTTTGGAAGCCCTAGCTAGAGCAATCAGAGAAGAGAAGGTGATCAGGGGTATCCAAATAGGAAAAAAGGAAATCAAGTTATCCCTCTTTGCAGACAATATGATTCTATACCTCAAAAACCCAAGAGAATCTGTCAAAAACCTCCTTGCACTGATAAAGG
>CAUYQG010249985.1:0-46170 GCA_963574415.1 Tarsius wallacei
CTGGGTATAGTGGCACATGTCTGTAGTTCCAGCTACTTGGGAGGCTGAGGTGGGAGGATCTCCTGAGTCTAGGAGTTTGAGGCTGTGGTAAGCCATGGTCATGCCACTGCGCTCCAGCCTAGGCAATAGAGTGAGACCCTGACAAAAAAAATTCAATTTAAATGGTAATAATGACTTACAATGTCCACTTTTGAGGTCAAGCAGATCTGGGCTCCCAGCAATTTTTAATCATATAACTTATTTGTGCGGTTTATTCAAAGAATCTCTCCTCTAGACTCCAGTAAGAGGGCTGGAATCAGCTCAGTTTTTCTGCTCATTGCATTTATAAATATTTGTTGCATAAACGAGTGGTATTTACCAGTAAAGGATTCAGCACAGGGCTTGTTGCATAATAGGCGTTTAATATAGAGTAACTTGTATTTATTACAGTCGATGTTGTTGTTATTGAAAGCATTCAGCAGAGTGGCATAAAATAAGTAAGCAATAATTGGTAGTTTATTATATTTACAATTATTACTTACGAGACGTCACAGTGCCTATCACTCACCCAATAAACATCATGTGTATAATAAGTAGTTTCATTATTATTCAAAGTCTCTAACAGCGCTTGGCACTACATAAGAAAGACAAAAGTGGAAGTTTGTTCTTATTAATTATTATTATTGAATGAAGCACTTAACGGCTGGCCCCGAGCGGGTCCTTAATAAATAGTTTTCACGGTGTCTGTCATCACTTCTGGACATCTTAGACTCGCCCCTCCTTCGAGCGGCGCGAAGCCTCGCCCCCTTTTGCCGGAAAGCCCGCCCCCGAGGCTTGTGCCGCGCCTGCGTACTGCGCCGGGAGGGGCTCCGCGCGCGCAGCTGTCCTCCCCGCCCCTGGAGCCGGCGCAGGGCGCAGCTTCCCGCCGCCAGAGCCGGCCAGCCTGCTGCGTGCGTGCGTCTGTGCGTGCGTCGCTGCGTGCGTGCGTGCGTGCCGTCAGCTCGCCGGGCACCGCGGCCTCGCCCTCGCCCTCCGCCCCTGCGCCTGCACCGCGTAGACCACCCCCCCCCGCGCACCCCGTCGACGACCCCCGCCCCTGCCCTGACCGGCCCCCCCCACCTTTGTGTACAATTTAAAGGGGGCGCAGTATTAACGCTTCCCGCCCAGGTGACCTCTCGGGGTCTCCCCGCCAAAGGTGCCCCGCCGCTGAGGAATATGGCGAAGGTGGAGCAGGTCCTGAGCCTCGAGCCGCAGCACGAGCTCAAGTTCCGAGGTAAGCCCCGGAGGCCTGCCACCTCCTTGCCGCCCGCACTCCCTCACCCCCCGGCCCTGGAGGGACGGAGCCCGGCGCGGCGGGCGACGTCACCCCCGTCCCCCACCCCGACGGCGCCATCGCTGGGGGCGGCTGGGCCTGGCCTAGGCGCCCGCCCGTGCCCTCCCCGAGCACTCGAGAGCCGCCCGGACCCGAGAGTGCCATGTGCGCGAGTCCAGGGCCTGTGCTTCCGCCCCGCGCGCCTCCGGGGGCTCCCCGCCTGCCTCGAGGCACTTGTCCCAGTCACTTGTCACTGTCGCCGGCCAGCGCGACTTCCTGGCGAGTTTGTGGAAGCACCGGCGGCTCCCTGTGCCTGGAAGGTTCTTCCCATGCTCGTCACAGTGTTGACTTCTTCAGGTCTTAACCGAGATGTCACTTGCTCCGAGAGGCCCGCTGTATCCACCCCACTCTCGTGGACACCTGCTGTCGTCCCCAGCATATCACGCCGTCGTGGCCAGCACAGCACTTCTTGCCACCCGGAATCGCTGTGTTTCCGCAGTTAAGGGGAAGCTCCATGAGGACAGGATCTTGCCAGTTTGCTGCTGTATACCCAGCACATACTAGGCGTCTAATAAATGTCTTTTGCACTGATAAATGAATGGAATCCCAGGAGTTCTGATGGGACTGGCCCAACTTTCCTTCCTTTAAAAAAAAAAAACTTTAAAAAATGATGTTTGTAGTTTCTTTTTCTTTTATAGAGACAGGGCCTTGCTGTGTTGTCCAGGCTGATCTTGAACTCCTGGCCTCAAGCGATCCTCCTGCCTCGGCTTTGGGAAGTGCTGGGATTACCGGTGAGCCACCCGTCTGCTCCGGTTTTCCTTCTGCCTTCCTCATGCTCTCTTGGCGACTGTGCAGCTGAGGGAGGCTGCCAGGGTGGTGGGATGTTTTTTCTCCCCAGAGCTGACTGGAGCTGGAGCCAGAGGAAGCCTCGAGCTGTCCCTGCGTCTGTGGAAGCCAGGGCCCCGGTTTTTCCCCATGCACTGTCTACCTCTGTAATTCGTGCCACTGTGTTTCTTGTGGTGGTGGTTTTGTTTTTTTTCTACAATCTCCACCAGAATGCAAGGGGCTGAGAGGTAACGAGGGCCTTGTCCAACCCGCTCATGCCTTCTTTTCACATGTATCCAGTAATGGTGTAGCAGGCACTGGGAAGATGGCGGATGAACAAGACAAGTCAGCCCTGTGCTCCGAACTCACCTCTTTTCCAGGGGCAGACAAGCCAGCACACAGGATCATTGCTTCCAGAGCTGAGTGCCGAGAGAAAGTGAAGGAGGCTGCCTGGGGGAGGGGAATTGGATCAGAAGGTCAGGTCACCCCTGTTGCCAGTAGCTGGTCCACAGTGGGTGTTCAGTTGATGTTTGCAGAATGGCTGCTGGCCAGAGGCACCAGGTTTATTTGTCTGGTTGGAAGGTAGCATAGGATAACTTGCCCCGAGTTACCCAGTTGGCAGATGGTGCATTTGAACCCAAACTTGAGAGTTCACACTCCTAACCATCATGGTATCTGGCTTCTGGAAGTACTCCAGAACTGTGGCTGTCACACAAGGGCTTTCCAGTTAAATGAAATAAAACAAGACAGACCCATGAGCACCTCACCTGGATCTTTGTTCCCTGACAGGGTTTGAGCTTGTGTGGTGTTCTCAGGTCTTCTCCTGGGGGAACTGTACTGGGAGAGGAGCTCAAGGTGAATGTGGTGAGCTGTGGTGTCCACATGCGTTGTCAGAAGTTCCCAGCCCCGGAGGCCTGGCTTGGCTCTCCTGTGAATCGGCACGTTCACTCAGTCAGTCCAGGAATAGGCATTTACAGAGTAGCAGCAGAAGCCAAGTCACATCAGCTGCATTCCTCATCCTTCCCCCATTCTCCCTCACCTCCCTCCCCAGTACTTGGTGTTTAGGGAAGGGGCAGAGGAGAAGATCAGCCAGGACAGTGTAATGATGTAGGGTAATCAGAAGTGCTCCGGGAGCACCAAGGAGGTCACCTCCTGAGAGAGGTGTCATTTGAGCTGAGTATAAAGGTCGAATGAAAGCAGGCTAATAGAAGTGGGTGGGGAGTACTTCAGGCAGAGGAAATTGCATTCATGGGGGCGCAAATGCTGAGAGGACCAGGCTCCTTTGGGATGCCACTCTGTTCTGGATGACAGCAGCAGGGAACATTTGTTGTGGTTGCAGGGCAAGGAAGGAGACAAGGCTGGCGAGGAGGCAGGAGGCAGGTCTTCTGAGGCCCTCAGTGCACAGACACAGCCAATGTCCACTTTAAAATTGTGCCTCCTCTCACAGGGTCCTTCCTTGGATTAACTCTGAATCCTTGAGCCCCAGGGTAAACACTCTACTTCAATGTTATATTATGGAAAGAGGCACAACAAATTTTTGTTTAAATCTTTCACTTAAAGATGTGTGATGCTTGGCCTGCCACTTCACTCCCCAAAACCTGGGGTCATTCTTCGGTGGATGGGCTGACACTCATGTCTCCCTTGCCTCCTGGAGAAAGTCTTCTTTAGAAGGAGTGATATGGTTGTTCAGCTGTTTTGTAAATACATAGTACTACCCAGAGACTGGTGGTTGTGTTTTGACAACTGGTTTCCTCACATCAACGTCTTTGATCACTCTGGCTCTGGCTTGGTCCAAGTCATGATGGCCAAAGTCACTGTTGTTTTTGCTGGGGAGGTGGTCCAAGAGAAGTGGTAGCACACTGTTGGAGGCTCTTGGCTCGTGACTCTGGAGGGGCCTCTGAATGTGTAGACCCCCTGATGAGGTGGTTTGTTTGGTTTGTTGGTTTGAAACTGAGGGCTAAGACAATAAAATTAGAATAGAGACTTACTACCCTGGCTTACTATATAGAGATAGTTGTTTCAGGGTGAGAACTGGCACATTTAACTGGTTTCTTCCAGGTCACTCTGATTTCTGGTGTTTCACCTAAATGAATCAAACTTCCAAGCTAACTTTGCTCAAGAAGATTATAACTAAAATGCCTGTTACTGAGAGGGGGAAAAATCGTCTTTTAAATGCAGCCTAAGATGATGGGATGGGATTATATGTTGTCAGATTGACTTTTGTTTTTTTGAGTTGGAGTCTCACTCTGTTGCCCAGGCTGGAGGGCAGTGGCACAGTCATGGCTCACTGCAGCCTCTACCTTCTGGGCTCAAGTGACCATTCTGTCTCAGTCTCCGAAGTAGTTGGAACTACAGGCACATGCTACAACACCCAGCTAATTTTTTTATTTTTGTAGAGATGTGGTCTTGCTGGTCTCAAACTTCTAGGCTAAAGCAATTCTCTTGCCTCAGCCTCCCAAAGTACTGAGATTGCAGGCATGAGCCACCATGCCTGGACAGATTATTTTTAATCTCGGGAATTGTGTGTTGTATGTTAAATTTAAGGATGTTACAGAAGAACAAGAGAACACAAATTTATGTAATCTTGTTCAGTTTTTAAAAAATACTGTGCTGCATTGTGTTAAATGTCACAAGGAGAAAATCTGATGACTTCTTGAAAGAAGCATGACGCAGTAGGATCTGCCTAGATTTAAAGTTGACTTCCATAAGATATTTTTAAGAAGTTTAGCATTACTAGAAGCTCTTTCAGACTAGAAGATCTTTCTGAGAAAGTAAAGAGTTTTGGAAACCTATGAAATGTGTGTGCATGTTTTCAGGGTCACTCTTTTGATCTCGGTTCTTCCAGGGCCTAAACCTTTCCTTTTGTCTCCACACACCTAGTTGTCCTGCTCAAAAAGAACTTCCTGAATGAGTCACTTTCAGTATATTATATATCTCTTCTTTTCTTTCTTTTCTCCCTCCCTTTCCATTAGATTCCATCTGTGGTAAATAGTATGCCTTGTCTTTTTTTTGGTCATTGTCTAAGACTCTTTCTCCTTTGTATACTAGCACACTCCCCTGGCAGGCAATGAAACGATCATATGAGAATGGTCTGTTGACCATCCTCACTAGGTTAAGATTTAAACTCACTGGTGGTCCCATTTACCTTTGCTTTATTCTGAGACTAAACCAGTGTCCTTCAAGAAGTCTTAAATAGCCCTGTCATCCATCAGTAGGGTTAACAGTTGGGAGAGCACCGAAGGATTAGGGTAGTTGGCTACCATTTTGGGGAAAAAATAGGAACTTGGGCACTATAAATGATAGTTTAGGGACACTGTCTTATTTATTTGTTATTTTTATTAGAGTTGGGGTCTTGCTGTATTTCCCAGGCTGGAGTGCAGTGACACGATCATAGCTCATTGTAACCTTGGGTTCAGGGAATCCTCCTAGCTCAGTCTCAGCTTCCCGAGTAGCTAGGGCTTCAGGTGCATGCCAGCACATCAAGCTAATTTTTTAAAAATATTTTGTAGAGATGGATTCTTACTTTGTTGTGCAGACTGGTCTTGAACTACTGGCTTCACACAATACTCTCACTTCCACCTCCCAAAGTGGATACTATCTTTTGTATAAGGAAAGCAGGATTGGAATCATTAGTTCAGCTCCTCAAGTTGATGTGTAATTTAAGATTGTTTAGGAAGTTAAAAAATCTAAAACTGTGTGGATATAGTCCATTCAGTGCAGTAGTTATCTTTCAGATGCTAAGTACAACATTAATTCTTTAGCTTGAGTATAGCACTGATTTCCTTAACATTTCATGATCACATAGAGCAGACTGTGTTTTACGGCACAACAAAATGTCAGCAGTGTGCTTAAGATTCTTTATGGTAGTGGTTTAAATCCATCCTGAATAGATTATCTTCATTTATTTAATTATTAACCAGCTTGCTCGTCAAAAGCAAGTGGCCTTCAAGTCACTAAACGTGAGTCAAACGGAATTCTTGCAGATAGTACTATTTACATGCTGTGTACATCGGGTAGTGAATCTATTATGCTTCTAGTTACCTGATAGCTTTTCATCCAAGTGTGGATTTATTGAAATAATTAGTCTGAATTGATGCTTATTAAAGAGTTGAATTCTTAAACATTAGCACTATCTTTTATTTATTAGAATTATGTAGCATCTTTTCTTCAAATACCAAAGGCAAAATACTGAGAACTTTGACCTTGCATTATTATCACTAAGTGGTTGAAAATTAGGGAAGTAAATTATATTGGTTATCACTCAAATATTACCCTTAGGCTTGATTTTTAAAACTGAAACTTGAATTTTTACATAAGGAGTTATCTCCAAGATTGCCTCATATGTCCCCCAATTTGTTGAAAAATTTGCCATCTAAAGGATGACCATGATTTGGGACAAATGAGCACAGCTTTCAGTGAGATGACAGGGAAGATGAACAGAGAGTGCTGAGTTCCATTAGTCAAGACAAGGTTGCCATAGAGTGTCTTTAATACAGTCAAATAAAAAGCCTTCTGCACAGTTATTTTGCACTGGGGATTGTGTTACAAACAGAGTTGCATTGTGGCTTCCACACCGGCTTCCTCGTGTTTCTGTCATTTTAGGCCCTTTTCAGCTGCTATCAGCATAGCACATCCAGGATTGCTTTGGCCCGTACTCAGCTGGCATGTATGTTCTTTGAAGTGTTTACCTGACAGACTGGATGACTGGATTTACAAGAGCAAGAGTTGCTTAAAGAGCTTTGTTATGCAAGCACAAGTCACGGAAGCTGGCCTCCATGTAAAGATTGTTTTTGGAACATGTCACTGTGGAAAGGAGTATCTCTAGAATGTCTCTTTTTCACAATGTTAAACGCATTGTTTTCATTAGGGTTTTTTCCCCTTGCATGGAGTTGGGTGAGAGCAGCTGTTGAGAAGATAGCAGCATCCCATGAGAAAACCTTGAAATGCTTTCTTTTAGTAACATTTAGCTTGTACTTGAAAACAATGGCATGTGCCCCTGGACCATTTACCTAGATCTGAATTACTTGTGATGTGTCTTAGAATCTTTAGAATTCCATGTTCCTCGGGTAGTCTTTCAAGGTGGAAGGGTGCTTAGAGAAGGAAGGGGGGGGAGCCCAAGAGAGCTGGGAGCGTGGGTCATATTTGTAACGGGTGAAGTGGTGTCCTTGCCCATCCCTCACTGGGTTGAGTGTCGAGATAAAGCAGTGGCTGACATGCCTTTTGCAATATGAGGGTAAAGAGAAGATAAGGGAAGAAGCAGCATTTCTGGAAGATAGATCACAGAGTCTAGGGACTGTGGAAGGCAGGCGCTGTATGCTCTTTGTCTTACTGTTTAATCTTTGTAACAACAGTCTTAAACGGCTTACTCAGTGGCTGGGTACGTTGCCCCTGATGAGTCTACAATAGTAAATGGTGATGCAGAGATCGAACCCAGGTTTGTTTGGCACCAAAACCCTTGTACTTTCCCTTATACCTCTATCAGCCCTTTAGTGTTAACCCATAAGGGTGTTCATTCTTGAGAGGGAGGCAGAGAATTTATAACCATTAAGGAAGAATTAAGAGCCATCATTCTTAAGAACATCAATTCATTAAGTTATTCTTTGCAATTTTTTAAAATTTTTTATGCAGAAAACAATTTATTCCATTTTAAGCACTTACACAGTTAGTCATGGAGAGTAACAGGCCTGCTAGTGAAACAGGTCACCCAAAACGGAGATGGCATCAAACTCTAGTGGTCAGAGACTAACTCCTAAAAAAAAAAAGCAACTCTTACCAAGGATTAAATTAATTTTAAAAACAAATAGAAGTTATTGATTCTCAACTTGACAGGCTATCTGTGGTATAACTGTCAGGTAAAAACATACATCTTTACAACTTGGTGGTCCCAAGTTTAAAAAAAAAAACATTTCACAGAAAAGAAAGAAACAATATGAAAAGAGCTCAAGAAATACACTAATGAGCAAAAATATATGGGGAAAGAGGAATGTGTAGTTTTGACTTAACTGAAGAAACCAAGAGGAAACTGGTCTACATATGAAAATGTACATCCTGAAACATCAGGTGTGAGATTTTAGAATAGGAATCTATACAACTTGAATCTCCCCTATTTCCTGAATAAAAATGACATCTTGCGGTATTTATTTGTATTTCATGACTCAGAGACCTACTTCATTTGGCTCTATTCCTTACTCACTCTAGCCTTTACTTAAATGAGTCTGAAAAACATGGAGATACAGCGTAAGAAGAAAAATAATCCACATAATATTCCCCTTTCTGTAGCTATTTTAGACCTGGTTTGTTACTATAAAATTCCTGAAGAAAATTTAAATGTAAGTCTGTGGCATTGCTGAATCAAGTTCCCCAGTTAATATTTAGAAAATACCCACTGTTGGGTTAATAGCATTGTTAGTGGTACCTATATGGCGGGATAGCTGAACAAAGTCTGTGGGTCTCAAAATCAATGTTAATTCAATCTCAGGGTAGAGAAGAAAAAAAGAGGAGTCTAGAATCATAAGAATTACAGACATGTCTAGAACCCTTGTCCTTCTGGATCCATGCTTCCTTTAGAGTCTTCATCATTATAAATGTTCTCTGCCATCTGCCACACTTGCATGCTATTGTCTTCTGATAAAGAACAAATCAACCAAGGTTCTTGGAATTCCAGGAGAAATCAGATATCTTGGCAGTGTGACCACCATGAATAAACAACTCTGGTGGCCCATCTTCTGCATTTCTGGGGATTGTTCTTCTCCAGTTTTACTTAAATCCCAGACATTCAGTCTGTGATCAGTACCATTGGAAGCCAAAATAGTCTCATTGTGAGGTGATCACTGAACCTGGAATATTTCATCCTTATGTGATTCAAAGAAATGCAACTTAAGTTTCAGATTTCTCAGATCCCACAAGGCAACAGTCTTGTCATCTGATTCTGTGGAAAGAGTGAACTCACTATAAGGATTGAAAGAGAGGCAGTTCACTTCTGCAGTGTGAGCATCAACTGAGTGGCTTGGTTTGGAAATATAGTTCAAATGAGTATCCCAAATCATAAGCTTCTGATCATCAGCAACTGACCCAAACAGAGATTCATGGAGCAGATGCCAGGAAACATCTTCTACAACTGCTGTGTGTCCTGTAAAGGTGGTCTTCACGTCTACTACTTTTCCTTCCTTTGGAATGGCACTGATGTCCCATAGACAGATGGTATGGTCATCTGAAGCACTAAGTAAGTGCCCACTGAGATTTGGGTTCCAAGAAAGCCCATAGCCTTCCTTCTGATGTCCACGAAGATGTAAGTCTGGGTTGCACTCTCCAGAGGGGTCTGGTTTAGAAAGATGTTTTGTATAGTCAAAAACAAGAACATTGCTGGATGGAGTCTTTGTTGCAATGATACAAGGGTTGTCGGCATATAATGGGCCCTGTTTACTTCTCCTTCATGATTGATCTTGCTTTCTGTTTCAATTTTTCCACTAACCAAACCAAAACCTCCAAATTCTCCTTTTTCACTGTCGTAGTGTGATGCATCAGACTGAGCATCATCATTAGGGAGTTGCACACTGGCCATCACAAGATGGTTTTGTTCATCCGATGTGTGTGTCCCTAAGACAAGTCGATGAATGCTGAAATCTTTCCGTCTGGTTATGTCTGGAAGTCACTGTGCAGTCAGGCTGGGCCACTCCAGGCCATGGGTCATCACCAAATTGTAAAGAAAAGGGATGTTCTTTTTCCATATTTTGTACTCCTCGTTGATCATGCGTTCTTCCATTGCATCGTCAAAGGCTGCTTCTTTGTCGGCCATGATGGACAGGCGAGCCGGGGGAATCCTGGGGCTGAGTGTTACAGGAGAGGCGGGGAGGATGTGGTGCTTGCTCTGTGCGTGTGTCATCTATTTCTGCGAATTTTTTAGGAGGGATTTCTTGCCATACTTTAAAAAAAAGTTCAGATTGGTGACTCCAAAGCATGCTTTGATTTGCTTTGTGAATATTCACTTTTATACCAAATTTTGATGGTGTTTCATGATTCTGTATATTTAGAAAACATTAACTTGTGAGGAATTTGTGATTCTGCTCTTCAGTCTTCAGAAGACAGGGCGAAGCTTGTGTGTGATAGAGATTTCATAGGCTTGCAGATTTGTAGAGTGGGAATGAGAGAAGTTGTAAAGGGTGCTTATTAAGAAAGGAATGTCTAAAATAAATGGCCTTTGTAGGGTGCTACCATAAACTTTGTAAATGGAGCCACAAAGCCTTCAGTACTGCATTCTCCTGACAGGCCACTGCCTTGGGCAGAGAAACAAATGAAAGGTGAGCTAATATAACTAGAGACTTTTCTCAAATGTTGAAAGAGGTAAACTTATGGTGATTAAAAAGTGCTGTTTTATTCTGTATAAAATATATTTTGGGAAGTCATCGTTCCCTAAAATGATGACATCTTAGGCATATGAATTAGAGACATGCATGGATATAATCTTGTACAGATGCTTTTTGACTTACAGTGGGGTTATGTCCTGATAAACCCATTGTAAGTTGGAAATATCCTAATTGGAAAAGGCATTTAATGCATCTTAACCAAACATTATAGCCTAACCTACTCTAGACATGCTCAGAACACTTAGATTGGCCTACAGTTGGGCAAAGTCATCTAATACAAGCCTGTTATATAATAAAATATTGACTATCTCATGTACTGCATATTGCTAACCTGAGAAAAGATTAAAAAATCAAAGTATGTCAACATTGTGATGGTTTCACACCTTTGTAAGGTCGAGAAATCATTAAGTCAAACCATTGTAAGTCGAGGCCATCTGTACCTAATAGATGATTGTCCAAATCGTAGATATTTGGGGTTTCTCCCTTTTGCACATGTCATCCTTTGATGACATCCTTTGAGGTTTTCTTCACGGTGAGATAACTCTTGGGGGCATTGAATGGTACTCTGACTCAGGTTTGATTCAGGTACCACCTACTGAAACCTTTCTGTGGGCCATGCACTGGGCTGAGTTGGGGACTGGGGAGGAAGCCCTGACCCTTACGAGTTTCTGGCCTCTAAGTGTTACAGGGGATGAGGGAAAATGGGGACTGGATATGAATGTTTTATCCTCATTGGGAGCTTAGAAAAAAACTGTTAATTCTGCTTTGGGCTTTGAATCTCACCAGGAAGGTAGTGTTTGAGATATGTGACTTGGTGAACTTACACAGGGTGCTTGGCATTTTTCTAAGTGCTCATTTACTTAATTCTTACTGTAAGCCTAGGAAGTGGGTACAGTTAAGATCCTCAAGTTACTAACCCATGTTATGGACTTGAGTTGGGGTGGAGCTGGAGTTGAACCAAGATCTGTCTGACTGCAGAGCCCGTGTTTTTTATCATTATACCGGCTCTATTTCTTCCCTTAGAAGATGAGTGGGGGTGTGACTGCCCTTGGCTTTCTTATTTATGTTGTTAGGAAGATGAAAGGAGGGCTGAAAACAGGACAGTGGTAATAGAGTACTGGAAAATAACTGGGATAGGAAAAGAAAGGAAAGGTGCTTCATTGTGATTGCAGTCTAGTAGTAATGGTCTCCTTGGCACCTCTTAGGTAAAGTGCATTGCTGAGAAACATTAGAATGACTGTAACTGACTGTTATTAACAAAGAAATCTTTCTATGAATTCTGTGTTTTTCCCTAAGAACTTATGTCCTGACTTGATCACTTCTCATTGCGAGTCACTTATTTGTGTTGAAAATCATGTGCCAATACTATCAACTCGCCCTATTCTCTCCTCTGAGTCTTTTATTTCCTTAGTACCTGTCTTTCAAACTATGCATTTCTGGGTCAATTGCACCTTTCAGCATTTCCAATATAGTATACAAAAGGAAGGAATGGAATGGTACCTACTTGAGAAGTCAATGTTATGATCATCTTCATTTTAGAGATGAGGGAACCTAGTTCCAGGACTTGGCAGAAGATTAATTTATACCTGGTCTTCTAGCCTCCAAGACCTGTGTGCTTTGCATTACAAAGGTTCCTACCCTTGCTGTCACCTTGAGACACTTAGTTCACCTCCTCAGTTTTGTTTTCCTCCTCTGGCAGGTGAGGACGCTTGAGCTCAGTACCTTTTCCGTTCCTTCCCACTCTAAGCTTGACAACTTGAACTAAAGTTTATTTTCACTGAAGAAGAAAGATGGAAAACCCCTTGAGGGCAGAAGCCGAGACTTGTATTTCCCACGGTACCTATCTGTACTTTGTATTCCTGGGCTCCTGAATATTTAATTAATGGACCTTCTTGTTCCTGTTTAAAGGCTCATTACTTCTAACCTTTTCTGAATATTCTGATCCATCACTTCTAATTGTGCAGATTGCTGATATACCATGTTTTTTTCTCCATTGCTTCATTTTACTTGTTACTTGGCCGCTCCTGCTAGAGTGTAAGCTCCTTCGGGTTTTGTTTTAGTATATCCCAGTAGTGACTAATGAACGATAGTTTCTTTTTTATTGTTGCTTTCTTCTCCTAGTACCCAAAAGAAGGTATACAACTCTGATCTTGGTCATCCTTTCAGTGTTTGGTATGATCATTTGAAATGAAAGCATACACATGAATAAAAAGAGGAATTTGCTGAAAAACCAAAGGTTTGTCCTTGTGGAGGCTTATTTGAATTCTCATTCTGTTGGCTGAATTGATTTGTTGGCATATAAATGTATCCTGATGGACTCCTCTGAAAATCTAAATTCGTGCTTTTGACCTTTGTAAAGTCAGGCTCTGCTTTACTAATTGAATGAAGGAAAGCCATGGCTCACTCCTGAGAGAATCGGCAGATGAGCTCATTCCATACTTTTCATGTAATTGAGGGGTAGGGTGATTCCATTTTACTAAGAGCGCCTCGCTCACCTCTCACCTCACTCAGAGAAAGATGGAGGTAGAAGAAGCATGAGCGGTCATCTAGAGGCTCCAGAGAAAACTTGGCCAGCTCACTTGGGTCTTCCTATTTTATTATTTTAAGCGGGATACTTTTGTTGCCTTTCTCTTTCAAAACTCGATTGTTTTTCTTTACATACCTGGCACTGAGTACAATGGTTGGTAATCAGTTATCTTTGGTGAACATCTAAGTATTGTCTCTTCTACCTTTAAAAAAGAAGACCTGCTTTCTAGACCTGTTTGCCCTCCAGCTGCTCCATTCACTTTCCTTCTTATAGTGAGCTTCTGGAAAGAACAGTGTCTTGTCTTTTTTTCTTATCATTAATTCACTCCTAAAGTCATTGTCCAGGAGCTCAGTTATTGCTTTATCACTGCATCTCTTGCATTTTTATTCTTCACCATGTGTGTGCGCTGCAGCATTTATACCTGTTGTCATCCTGCTCATTGCCACTGTGCCCTCGACCTTCCTAATTGCTTTCTGGTTTTCTTCTGCCTTGTGGTCAAATTTGCCCTCCCCTCATACAATCCTGCAGTTGATGATTCTCAAAGTTAGAGACTCTCCTCCTCCTCTTCTCTCTCTTCTCCTCTCTTTTTCTCTCTCAGATTTCCTCTCTCCTTGTCTTTCCTTCTCCCTCTTGGGAATCCCTTGCACCAGTACCCTTTTGCTTCTAATGTCACTTGGATATGGCCCCAGGCCTGACCCATGCCCATCCATCAGGCCACAGGCACTTTAAATTCAGCATGCCCCAAACAGAACTCCTCACTTCCTTTTTTCCCCTCCCTACCTCCTCTTTCTACTGTTCACATTCCTGCTGTTGCCAGCTCAGAAAACCCATGACTCAGATCTGCCCCTCCTTCCCTGTTGTCTTTGGAGTGGCCTCACTTTTCCCCAGGATGACTGTAAATAGCCTATTAACTGGTCTTCTTGTCTGAGTCCTCTCTTTCTCTCCACCCTGATGGAACTTCCAAATAGCAAATCTGAGCATATCTGTTGCTTGCTTAAAATCATTAAATGTCTTCCCATTGCCAGAATCATAAAGTTTAAATTCTTTAACAAAATGTGGAAAATCATTTATATCTGTCGTTCTCCCCTACCCCCAACTCTCCAGCATGTCTTCATGTTTGTGCTCTGCTGTAGCCTTTTAGTTCTCCTGGCCAAGAGGTGTTGGTATAAGCTGTTTCCACCACAAAAGGTTAGCTTATTTCTTCTCGGCACAGGCTTCACATCTTCAAGTTGACTTTCCTGACACTCTTCACTCACGTGGTGCCTATTCCTCGGCAGCAAGCTCTTTGTTGTCTCTTCTTTAATCCCAGGGCCTAGCACAGTGCATGGTGCAAGGTAGGTTCTCAGGGAGCCCATGGACTCTGGGTCAAAGGCATAGGGGTTGGGACAGGCTGGTGTTTAGGGAAAGCTGAGCAAGGAGAAGGGAAAGGGAGAAAGACTTGTAGTGGTGGAGTCCCAAAGCCTACCAGCAGGGCCTGTTGTGTGTAGCTGGTTGATGTGCAAATAGTGCGTTTTGCTCAGAAAATATTTGAAGATTTTCTAGCAAATGCTGGTTACTTTTCTCTTATACAAACTTATGTTTTAACTTATTTTCCTCTTCCTATTCTGAGGGTCAAGACTGCATTCTAGGCATGTGCTCTTTACTGCCTTTCTTTCCCGTCACTCACAGTATCTTGCTTCGTTACTCAGCCTCTCTCTCTGATGTCTCCAGTTCCTCTTCTACTTGACCCTTTTCCTTACAAACACGCTTAAGTTGCCCCATCCTAAAGAGACATCTTGTTTTCCAGATCTTCTCCACTTTAGCAGTTGCTCAGTCTGACCACAGCTAATCTTGGGAAAGCAATGAGTCTTGATTGCTGTTTTACAACATCACTTTCCTTTCAATTCTCAAGCCTCAGCCCTCCACAGAGACTCTTCTCAGTTCCCTAGGTTTCTCTCTGGATACTTGTCTTTGACTTTCCAGTGAACTACCCACTTCTTTACCATCTTTTTTACTGGGTCTGGCTTCAGTCTTCTTGATTCAATCATTCTCTGTATGTACGCTCATTGATAGTGCCTTCAGCTTCCACTTCCACACAGAAGACTTCCCAATCTCTATCTCCAAGTAGATCTTACAATCTCCGGGCTTTCTCCTACGGGACATCCCTGCCTATCTGGTTGTCAGAAAAACACCTCAGACTCAAACACACTGCATTCATGATTTGCCCTCTCATTCCCACTGAATGTTGCTTCTGGATCTTGGGAGCAGCCTTCACACCCAGGTGGTCAAGCCAGAAATCCCGAACTCATGTTCCACTCCGCCTTCTCTTTCCGCATCTCTCAAGTCTAGTCAGTCCATTGGAATCAGTAGCGTCTTGTGTACCCCTCTGCTGCCATGTCCCGCAGCCATATCCTGAGTGTAGGTCCTCTCCCTGTGGGATTATTGTAGTAGCCCCTGTCCCACCTCTCTGTCTGTAATTTTTCTACCTGTTTTTCTCATATTCAAAGTATCTTGTATATAGTTTCCAGAGAAATTTTTCTAAAATTTAAATTTGATGTCATTTCTCTGTTTAAGAACATTTATTGTTTCCTTAGATCTTACAGGTGCATGCCCAAAACTTTTAGGCTAGCATCAAAGCTTTTCAGAATCGGGTCATTTGTGTCCTTCTAGCCTCAGCTTCATTTGCCTCTCTCGTATCCCTTCTTCTCTAGCCATGTGGTACCCCCAAATCCCTCACAGGTTTATCCCACCGTGCTTTCGTCTGAGTTTTCCTATAGCTCAAAATGCACTTGGCTTCAACTGCTTTCCAGACTCCACAGCTTGCCTTGGTGTTAAGCTCCCAGCACTCCCTCCCCTCCTGTTTTGACATGACACTTCATATATTACCTTTGAAACAGTGTTTAATACAGTGAGAGCTCATATACTGCCCAGCAGTTAAGAGTGTGAACTCTGGGGCCAGACTGCTTAGGTGTGGATCCTAGGTCTGCCACCTGAAAGTCATGTGACCTTTAGAAATGTGTTTAGCCTGTCTGTGCCTCAGGTACTTCACTATGGGGTATGTTAGGAAGATAAAATTAGTTAACATGTGTATAGTGCTTAGAATAGATCTGGCACCGTTAAATGTTAGCGAGCATCACATCTGATAATTTTTTTTAAAGATAAATTATTATAGTCTCAGTCCCAGAGACTGATTCATAAGTTCTGGATGGGCCCCAGAATGGGTCTATAAGTGCATTTACTCTCTTCTCAGTGTTCTGGGTAAGAGCAGCAGTACACTGTTTATCTCTCTGCTTTGAGAGCCTAGAATGGTTGTTGGACCATTCTGTTCATCAATTGAGTGCCTGTAGCGTGCCCAGCATCGTTCTGGATACTTGAGAGGCTGAGGTGAAAAAAAACTGAGAAAACCTTTGGCTTCATGGAGGTCATCTTCTAATAGGGAAGATGTATATGCCTTAAATAAAAGCAGAAATGTATATGATGTAGTGTCAGGCAGTGGTAGGTGCTAAATTAAAAAAAAATAGAACAAAAATGATGCAAGTTAAAGGGATTTGGGAGTGGATTCTGTTTTGAGTAGGGTGATTGGGAAGGACCACCTGCCTGAGAAGGTGGTCTTTGAATTGAGACCTGTATAACATGAGTGTGTGAACCATGCAGGTAGTTTGGGGAAGAGGAAGGGTACAGACAGGGTGGCGATTAGCGTGGTGTGTTCACAGAGCAGCAAGGTCGTTGTGCCTGCCCTGGGATGATGGAGGGGCCCGCTAGGCGATGAGCTCCAAGAGGAGGGCAAGAGCCTTGCTGGCACATGGGCCCCAAGAGGGACTTTGAGTTTTGTCAAGAGATGGGAAGCCACAGAGGATTCTGAGCAGGAGTCTGTTTTTGTTTTTTGAGTTGGGGTCCTACTCTGTTGCCCAGGCTGGAGTGCAGTGACATGATCATAACTCACTGCAGCCTTGACCTCCTAGGCTCAGGTGATCCTTCTGCTGCAGCCTATCCAATAACTGGGACTGCAGGTGAGTGCCACCATGCCTGGCTAATTAAAAAAAATTTTTGTAGGCCAGCACGGTGGCTCAAACCTGTAATCCCAGCACTTTGGGAAACCAAGGTGAGGGAATTGCCTGAGCCCACTGGTTCGAAAACAGCCTGGGCACCTTGGCAAGACCTCATCTCTACTATAAATCAAAAAATTAGCCGGGCATGGTAGCACTCGCCTGTAGTTCCAGCTACTTGGAAGGCTGAGGTGGAAGGATCGCCTGAGTCCAGCAGGTCAGTGCTGGGGTGGTTGTGAGTGTGCATGCCACTGCACTCCAGCCTGGGTGACGGAGCAAGACTACAACTTAAGAAAACTTTTTTTTTTTTGTATATATAGTCTGACTATGTTGCCCAGGCTGGTCTCAAACTCCTGGGCTCAAGCAATCTTCCTGCCTTGGCCTCCCAACGTGCTGGGACAACAGGCCTGAGCCACCGTGCCTGGCCAGCAGGAGTCTGTTTTTAAAAGACCATGGCTGGGGAGAGAAGGCTATTAGAGATGTGTGGGTGGTGGTATGTGTGGAAGCTGTAAGGCTGCTATGATAATCCAGGCCTAGAGTACCAGAGAGACTCCGGTGTGGACTAGGAATGTGGTGAGATGTGCTCAGATTCTGAATCTATTTTGAAGATAGTACTGACTGAACTTGCTGATGGATTAAATGTGGAGGAAGAGAGAAAACTAAGGTAACTGTTATTGGGCCAAGCAGTTGGGTGATTGGTGGTTTCTTTTACCAAAGTGAGAAACAGCGAATTTGTGGGAGGAATGTAGGACTCAGGATAAACTTGAGATGGTCAATACTCTTGCAAAGAGAGATGTTAACTAGGCAGTTTAGTCTAGGGCCCAGTGGTGAGGGTCAGGCTGCACATATAAATGTGTCAATCATCGGCTTATTGTGGGAACATAGTGTGGTAAGGAATAATTTCTTCCAACTGGAGAGATGAGGTAAGCCTTTCCAAAAGAGAAGGAATTTGAGCAAAACTTTGAAGAATGAGCATAATTTCCAAAGGCAGAGAGAAAGGGGAAAATAGAAGATACTTTTCATCTAAGTCTTACAGCTCTTTTCCCTGATCTCTTGTTGAATTTGTTTAAGAAACTGCTGGCCTGGTTGATAATCTCTTTTCTCTAAGATGGTCACTTAGGTTCTCTATTGAAAAGAAAACCAGACCAGATTATACACTAACTAATAAACCACATTCTGCTGTTCTTATTGTTCACAAATTGCAGTTTCTAGTTGGACTGACAAGGTGCTGAATGTTAAATGTGTTCTGCTTTACTCTTCTGTGTGTCTGGTATGAATTGGGATATGTTGATTTTGGTATGGAGGCTTTTCATGTAATGTCTGTCGTTTACACTAAAGGTGAAATACTTGGGGAAGTTTTTACTTCTGTTGATACTGACTTTTTCACTTGACTTGACCTGTTAATTTATAACTAAGACAAAGTTAAAACAACAACTACAATGATGAGAAATTGGGAACCCATGCTATTTTATTGTCCATACTCTTCTCTTAGGAATATTATCTGCCGTGACTCATCCCACTTTGTGTAAAAAATGAATCGTGTTTTGTCATTCTCCTATTTAGGTCGATTTTTATTTGGAGTTGAATATAGCATTTTGTTTACTTTTGTGATAATTGTAATACAAATTTTGATCCTTGAAATAGAAGAGTTACTAGATGTTTGTTATTCAATGGGATAAATATTACATTTGAAAAATTTAGTTTATTAAATCATCTAAGATCCTTTTAGTACTGATTTATAAAATTCATCTGAATAATCTTCAGCTGTGTACTCTAATCTTAGTGCTGGATGTAGGTAGGGTTATGAAGCTTCAGCTCTACGTAATGCATTTAGCCATTTTTCTATTTAGGGAAAAAATCTAGTACTTTAAAGAAAAGTAGTCACAGTATTTATCTTTAGATGGGTGAAGATTTGTGGTTTTCGAAGTTAATATAATAGTATTGTAGTATTGTAGTATTGTAGCTGTGGATCTTTGTTTTAAATAAACGAGACCACTACTGTTCTAAACATGTTTTAAGTGATAACCTTGCTTTTTATAAATTATACAAGAATGACTATTGATGTAGATTTATTGGTTTTTAACAACTCTATAGGTCTGGATAAGAAGAAAATTCTTTCATAAGAATATTGTTTGGATCTCACATAAACTACAGGTAGCTTTTTTTATGGGGAAAAACTTTAAATATAGATAATATAATCAATACCCAAATACACAGTAACTAAATGTTAATAATTTGTTAGACTTGTTTTAAAATTTTTTTAGTAAGTAACTATTCACTAATAATTTACAGACATGTCTGCCTTCCATATCTGCCCATTCATGCTCTTTCTTTCTTTCTTTCTTTTTTTACTCCCCAGAGGAATTTAATGTGAACTATTTCCATTTTTTCCTAGATCACTTAATGTAATATCATGGTGTGTGTATGACTTAACATGTTTTTGAGACCCATCAATTGTTGAAACACAGACCTAATTTGTTCTTTTGAACTGTTGTATAATATTCCTTCATAAAAATTTAGCATGATTATTATAAGTTCTTTATATATTCTATATATACATATATTCTAAGTTCTTTATAAATTCTGAATTCTGATCGCTTATCTGCTATATAAATTGCAAATATCTTAGTTTCTTAAGTGATTCCTTACTGTCTAATTTTATGTTTTTTTCAGGTAGCTTTCCTGAGTTTGATCTTAGGACTTCTTACTCAACAGTCGAGTGCCTTGTGGTCTAGTATTCCCACCCATGGAGGTGGGGCAGGCTGAATTTTATTTCTTTCTGCTCTGAAGGAGCTAGGAAGCGAGTGAGCTGAGCAGGCAGCTTCTAGGCTGGGATAGTCTATTTCAATCAAGCTGGTTTCTGGTGTGCCTTTGATAGCATCATCAGTGAGAGTTCTTGGTGATGATTTCTTTTGCTGTAATAACGGGTGTGATGTTTCTCAGTAGCTGGCTGCCTCCTGAGGATGTCAGGGAGGATACTTCATTAATTTAGAACACTTTGCATTCTAAGATGTCTTCAGGAAGGTTATGTGTCTATGTGTAGGATTCTTTATGTGTGGTTATTTCAAAATAACAGCAATTAGGCCTTCTGAAATATTAGAATACAATGTCTGCCATTTAAAAGATATTGGTTGCAAAGTTTTATTTTGTTTCCAAAGCATTGATTGAATGTGTAAGCTAGCAATTCAATCAAGAAAGTAGATTAAAAAAAAAAAACTTCTCCAGTTCTTGTTTTTGAGTTTGTGCTTATTTAAGAGCTCACCCTCTTTGTTTATCTTTCATTTTTTATGTAGGGAGCAACTTAAAATTATCATAAAATAATTATGATGAAAGCATTATTGACACAAGTGAACATTTTAATATCTTCAGCCTGTATATTGACAGCACAAATTTATAGTGTCTTCATATCCAGGTTTCGAAGTAGACATCTGTTTACAGGAAAGGCAGCAGAATCTGAGGGCAGTTAGTTACCTCTGAGGATAGGCACGCCCCCCCACCCACCGGGGTGGGGGGGTGGGGGGGTGGGGTGGGGGAGCCAGCAGGAAAGAAACAAACAAAATAGATCCTATGCAGAAGATGAAAAGGATGATAATGTGGAGAGGCAGTGGCTGTAGTCTCTGGGTTCCTTCTCCCAGAGCCTGGATGTACATTCAGGGGATGCATGTAAAAAGAATGCAGCCATTGTGTCAAATAGATAGGAGCATGGCATGGCCGTTGTTCATTCAGCAAATACACTAAGCATCTGTTCTGTGCCTGGAAGTGCTCTAGGTGCTTGGTGATCGGTAGTGAACAAGAGGGACAAAAACGTCTGTGTTTGTGGAGTTTCCATTCTAGAAGGGGAAGATTTATATAAACAAGAAAAGAAATAATGTGGGGATTGGTGCATTGCAGGTGGGTAGGAAAAGCAGAGAGCAGTAGGATACCTTTTAATGAAAATAGACTGTCAAAGGGTAAGATTTAATGATATCCATAAGATACCCAACAGATTTTACTTTAGTGTGGCCACGTCTCTCCATTTTAATATCCTTTTCCCACACAGGGAGTCTATTGTATTGAAACCTCGAGCACAATTTTACTGTCTTAACAAAATCCATCAGAAGTCATAGGTTTCTGGAGACAGATTATTACCTTCCTAGAAGGTAATCTTTTTAGAGTTGAAGTGAAATATGGTATTGTTTTTTGGAGGGGCTATGAAAAGGAGAGATGTTGTACCTAAATTGTGTTTGCAAGAGTATAAAATAATACATCTCTTTTTATGCAGAGTGAAAACAACTGTTGTGAAGCTAATAACTTTAAACTTATATCTGGAAAGCTGAGACCTGATAGAGTATATATCAGATTGGTATGTAACTTATTTGGTAGCACATGTAGTTTGAGTTTCAAAGTATTGTAACTACATCAGGACATGTATTGTACAGGAGTAATATATATTCGTGACACCAGAATTTCATGAACTCTAGAAAAGAGAAGCAGCTCTTTGCAAAACAAAGCATCTTTATTCATATGTATACACATGTGTATTTCTAAAATCTCAATAATATTTAATACTGGAAGTGTTGGGGTGCTACCAAAAAAGTGAAATATATAAAGCACTAAATACTTTTATTACCCCCCTCTTCTTTTTTAAGAAGTTAAACTGTATTTTAGAGCAATTTTAGGGTCACGACAACACTGAGCAGAAAGTATACACAGAGTTCCCATATACCTCTTGCCCTTAAACTCTCATACCCGCCTATGATTTTTAAAAAAACTTTTAGATAGGGTCTCTCTGTCATCCAGACTGGAGTGCAGTGGCACAATCATAGTTCACTGCAGCCTCAAACTCCTGGGCTCAAGCCATCCTCCTTACCTCAGCCTCCTATGTAGCTGGGATTATAGGTGCATGCTACCACACCTGGCTAATTTTAACAAATTGTAGAGACAGGAACTTGCTGCCTGAGCTGGTCTCGAATTCCTGGATTCAAGCCATCCTCCTGCCTTGGCTTCCCAAAGTGCTGGGATTATAAGTGTGAGCCACAGTACCCGACCACTCCTCTACTATTAGCATCCTACACTAGAGTGGTACACTGGTTATGGCTGGTGGACCTACATTGACAAACACATCATTATCATCCAGGGTCCATAGTCTGTCAACATTAGGGTTCACTCTTGGTGTTGTACATTCTGCGTTTGGACAAATGTATAATGGCACATTTGCTCCATTACAGAATTGTGCAGAATATTTTCACTGCCTTGAAAACTCTCTGTGCTCTGTCTATTCATCCCTCTTTTCTTCCAACCCCTGACATCTGCTGACATTTTTACCATCTCCATAGTTTTACCTTTCCCAGAATGTCATAATGTTGGAATGACCAGTAGCCAGTCTTTTCAGACTGGCTTCTTTCACTTACTAATATACACTTAAGCTTCCTTCATATCTTTCCATGCCTGATAGGTCATTTTTTTTTTTTTTTTTAGCCCTGATTGATATTTCCCTGTCTGGATGTACTGCTGTTTATCTGTTTATCTACTGAAGGACATCTTGAATACTTCCAAATTTTGGCAACATTAGTGTGCAGGTTGTTGTGTGGATATATGTTTTCTTTTTTTTTTTTTGGATATATGTTTTAAACTCCTTTGGATAAATATCAAGGAATGCGATTACTGGATTGTATTCTAGAAATATGTTTAGTTTTATAAAAAATGACCAAACTGTCTTTTAAAGTGGCTATACTATTTTACATTCCCACCAGCAGTGCATGTGAAAGAGTTCCTGTTGCTGCACAGGATTTTAGATTTTAGAGTTTGGCCATCCTAAAAGGTGTGTAGTAGTATCTCCTTGCTTTTTCAGTTTGCAGTTCCCTAATGGCATATGCTGTTGAACATTTTTTCTATGCTTGTTTGCTTTCTGTACATTTTTGGTGAGGTATCTGTTCAGATCTTTTGCCTATTTTATTTTTTATTTTTATTTATTTATTTATATTTGAGTTGGAGTCTCACTTTGTCATCCAGGCTGGAGTACCGTGGCATACTCACGCCCACCCCAGCGTCGACCCGCTGGGCTCCAGTGATCCTTCCGCCTCAGCCTTCCAAGTAGCTGGAACTGCAGGCGCACACTACTACACCCAGCTAATTTTTTATTTATTGTAGAGATGAGGTCTCACTAAGTTGCCTGGGCTAGTCTCAAACCCGCAGGCTCAGGCAGCCCACTCGCCTCGGCTTCCCAAAGTGCTGGGATTACAGGCTGAGCCACCGAGCTTGGCCCTTTAGTCCATTTTAAAAACGTGTTGTTCACTTTCTTAATGTTAAGTTTTAAAACAGTTCTTTGTGTATTTTGGTTGACAGACCTTTATTATATATTTTTTGCAAGTATTTCTCCGTGTTTGGCTTACTAGTATTTTAATCGTGTTAACAGCGTCTTTTGCAGAGCAGATGTTTTTGTTTTTAATGAACTCCAGCTTATCAATTATTTCTTTCATGGGTTGTGCTTTGTTGTTATATTTAAGATGTCATCCCCAAGCTCAAGGTCATCTAGATTCTTTTCTGTTATCATCTAGGAGTTTTATAGTTTGGTGTTTAAGTACATTTTAATCTTTGTTTTCTGGTAGACTCGAATTGCTGAGTTAAAAATGAAATTACACATAAAATATTTTATCTTACCGTATAAGAAATGGGATGATATGCTGTGATTTAGGTTATAGAGCTAGGTAAGGCCAAGGTTAAGTTTTACATTTACTGGGAATTTCCAGTTAATTCTACAGTTGTTGGGCGCGAACTTTTAAATTATTCTTTTGTAAAGATAGTATTTACATTTTCTAAAAATAAGAGTTTTTGAAAATTTTTTCTTCCATAGGTCTCTGAATGAATGATTACAGAAAAGAAGTATTTAAATCATGCATAGAATGTTAAAAGATTTAATGGAATGTTTTTTTCCACAAAATACTCTTAGGTTTCCTGATTGATAAGTTTATCCAGCCATTTTTTATGACATTTTCTGGGATTTTTTTTTTTTTTTTTTGGCATTGGAGTCTCACTCCGTCACCCAGGCTGGAGTGCAGTGGCACACTCATAGCCACCCCAGCATCGATCTGCTAGGCTCAGGCAATCTTCCCACCTTAGCCTTCCAAGTGACTGAAACTACAGGTGCGTGCTACCATGCCTGACTAATGACTGAATGATACTCTTAAGCCTTTATATAATTTTTATTGAGGTTTTTATGTATTCTAATTCATTAATATAGGGGAAAGGAGAACACTAACATGGTTTGTCTCCTATAATTACTCAAATCAAATAGAATTTATTTTCAATAAAATTCTCTAAATTGCCTGGTGTGGGGAGAAGAAGGTTGACTTGTTTTGATTTATTGTAGAGATGAGGTCTGGCCAAGGTGCCCAGGCTGTTCTCAGACCCATGGACAGGCAGTTTCTTCACCTTGGCCTCCCAAATTGCTGGGATTACAGGCTTGAGCCACCGCGCCTGGCCTGGGACCTGACCTCTTTGTGTTGAGAAGTTTGTTGGATTGTGACCAGCTTCCTTGACCTTTAAATCAGCACTTTTTAAATTTAAGCCTTCAATTTTGTAACTAAGACTTAAAAATCAGCTGTTTCTTCATTTACTTTTAGTGGTATGCAGATTTTTGTTGCTATTGTATTGTTTGCTTTTTAAAACAGGTCAATTCTAGGTCTTCTTACTGTCTTAAACACAATTTGAAATGACAAAAATTTAAGTCGTGAGACCTGGGGGATATAGCTTATGCTCTGCTTAGCTTTATCTGAATACCTTTGAGAGCATGTCAAAGAATTCATATTCAGTTAGCTGATGCTATTTTGTAAGCATCTTTATCAAACTCAAAAAAGTTTTTGCAGATGAATATATGCATAGTATAGAACATTTAAAAATTATTTAAATTGTTAAAAAGAAGAATAAAAATTTCAAAGAGTACTACTAATTCTCCCAAATTCATGTTTCTTCATTTTCTAAAAAAAAAATTTCATTTCACACTTTAGATGTTTAATTCCTAGTCTTGTATGGACATTATCTGAAATAAGGAATAGAAGATTAGGAAGAAAAATTATTAAAAGTATGTGCTATGGTTCTAGAGAGACAAATCATTTTTTTTTTCTCTTAAAAGAGAAATTTCTAACTTTTGAAGGAGATTTCATTTGTAAAATTGACTCTGTACTTTATAAGCAATGTTTAAATTCATTGGTGATAAATATGCATGTTGGTATAGTAGAGTCCCATTTTTACATAATGCTTTAATGGAAATGGCAGTTTTATGAAATGAAAGTAACTAGTAAAAATCTGAATGATGCTCATAAGCCCTTATATCATTTTTATTGAGGTTTTTGTGTATTCTAATTCATTAACACAGGGGAAAGGAGAACACTAACATGGTTTATCTCCTATAATTACTCAAATCGGATAGAATTTATTTTCAATAAAATTCTCAGAGTAAATTGCCTGATGTGGGGAGAAGAAGGTGACTTGTTTTTCCAAAATGTGTTGATTTTTACCCTTGGGATTTTGCTATTTTACCAATGATGTTGCTCCATTGCGTATATTTTCAGTATAGCTCCCTCTAGGTTTTTATAAATAAAAGCCTATAAAAGCCCAAGAAATCCCTAACATATAAAAAACCAGGATTGTTGAGGTGGAAATCTGTGATGTTTATTTTATCCTGTTTATTATTACAAATATTGCTTGTCTTTTAATAACTTATACTACCTTCTGTGTGATTCATGTAAATTGAATGCCATTGAGATTGCTATGTAATAGAGTAACCTGGGGAAATTTCCAAAAATAGCCTAGTGGTTACAGTTATATTTGGTTTATTTTGGTAGAGTACCTTGAAGAAGAGGTGGATGTGAAGGATTCAATTTGTAATCCCCACACCCCAGTTTCATAAGTGGGGGAGGGAAGAAAGAGACACTGGAGACTGAGTCAGAAACTAGCAAGTATTTTAAATTTTATCACAGTGAAATCTTGCCAGCATTTCTATTTTCTGCTCTCACTATATTTCATACCATCTTAGAAAAAAATCCATATATTTTTGGATGTTTTGGGGGGCCATTATGAATTCTTTGGTATTTTGATTCGAAGATACTTCCATGTTTTTGAGGCAGAATCTTGTTGAAAGTAATAACTTTAAACTTACATTTAGAAAGCTTTGAGGCCTGATAGTTTTTGACTCACATTCAAACTGTCATTATGCACCTTTTTTCCTTCTAGGCTTTATATTTGAAAGCTCACCCCTTTTCAGGTGTCTCTTTATGTAGACCCACATTTTGATTCACTTTCTCTTCCTTTCCCCAGCGTTGTGGAGATACTGTACTTATGTGAACTTCTGATTGGCAGTTTTTTTTTTAATTTTGTGAGGGCCAGGGAATGTATGTACGTGGTGATTTGCTTGTGCCGTTGTAGGTTTTTATGTCCTTCGTACTTGCCGTGTGTGTGTGTGTGTGTGTGTGTGTGTGTGTGTGTGTGTGTGTATTTTATTGCTATCTTTTACCCTAGGAAATCAGAGCTGTGTTTAGCTTTTTTTTTTTTTTTTTTTTATCATTGCTGATGTGGTCCCCACCTTAAGCAAGCAAAGAGACTTAATGGGAGATTAGACTTTCTCCCCATTACAGTGAGTCAGTTTCCATGTGTGGAGAGGAGCATGTAGGGTAGTCATAGAGTGCTGCCACAGAATATCCCCAGCCCTCCTTAGCACCAAGGGTCCTGTTTCTCCCCTGATGCCAGGAACTTGATGCCAGGCTGGAACACCATCAGCATCTGGCTCACCCTTACTGTAGCTGAAAATTCTCCTAGGCCCGGGGTACCTGCCCTCCTTTAGTTCTCTAGGAGGCCAGAGGCAGGCCTTATTGGAAAGGTAAGCAAATGGAGACATTGTTTTCAGGGAGTTCATCTTTGAAGGTGAAACGCCCATGGAGTGAGAATAGTGTTTGGTATAGTTAACCCCAAAACTATAGATGATACAGTAGTATAGTCGCTTCTGCTACAATGCAACACATTCCTAAAATCACTACACTGTATATACAAAATAGCTCAGCAAAAGTCACCTGGCTTATGGGGGAAATGCAGTTTAGTGGGCAACACTCAAGGTTTGTTGGTGACGTACACGTACACAAAGATAGGGGCCTAATATAAAAACAGCAAATGCTACAGCAAATGTGACACTTTACCTGGAAAAAAGACCCATAATGTGCCTGTGGATGTGGACATGAGAAGAGTTGTGTTCTGTGAGTTACTGTGGTATGAAGGAGGGTTGCCTGAAATTGGACAGAAAGTTGGAGTGCCAGGCATGGACAGGTGTGGCTCATTCCCCGCGAGTGACCTGAGGTGTCCTGCAGGTGGTTGAGGTGTGTGTGTATGTGTGTTTTGCGTATTTCTGTGCAGCTAGGTTCAGCTGGGTGCAATTTTCTGTGTTTATTGTGTTTCTTGCAGACACAATCACGCATAAACAAATGTGAAAATCGTTTTATGCTCAGATTGTCTCTCTAATATGCACATCAATCACATTGGAACAAATTTGTGTTTCCAAAATAAGCTTTATAGCAGAGCTGGCTGTAGTTAGATTGTGGAATTGAGTCCCATTTCCCTTCTTCCTTTCCACCATTATTGATTTCTTAATTTGTATTTAAGTTAAGCCCATATCAAAATGATTTTTCATACTCTGAGCACCTCAAGTATAGAGAAATCAGCCTGAGATTTTAATTTGGCTAGAAATAATCCAAGGTATTTTTTTTCCTCATGAGTATATATTGAGACCTTTACTCCATGTCAGGCACAGTGCTGGAGATACAGAGATGGGTAAGGTGTAATCCTTGTCTTCAGGAGCTTGGAGTCTCATTGGACATTTTTCAAAGTATAAATATGAATATCTTTAGTGGGTCTTCTTAGGGGGCAGATGAACCAAAATTTGTATTTCTTTGTGAACACACAAGTACGTATCTGTCCCCACCTCCATCTTCTGCTTCCTTGTAAATATAGATAGGAGTAAAGAACTTGCGTAGAGAAAACACAGAAATATTGACTTCCATGTGGAAAATATTTAAATTTGAAAAAAGACCCAAGAGATTTTCTAATTCAACCCCTTTCATTTGACTAATAAACCCAGTGGTCACATGTTCACCATAGATTGGTAAATGAAGGGGAAAAAAACAAATGTCATAGTAATGAGAGTAGCATTTTCTCATTTTTGTTAGCCTCCATCCTCTGCACATGTTTGTATATATTCCTTGTATAAGCATAGATGATGTG
Organism: Tarsius wallacei; assembly: GCA_963574415.1. Lineage (NCBI taxonomy): Eukaryota > Metazoa > Chordata > Mammalia > Primates > Tarsiidae > Tarsius > Tarsius wallacei. Next base: position 28,276 of record CAUYQG010249985.1, read on the forward strand.
GAAAGATCTCCCATATTGTTAATATTAGTTACCTCAGGGGACAAGGGAAATCTTATTAACTTTCTCTTTATACATCTTTTATTGTTTGGTTTGTTTTAAGAAGCATGTTTTACTTTTTTAATTAAAAAATCTAATAAAGTAGGAAATGAATAAATAATAGTAATAAAAAATATCCTCAGGGCCCTGAGCTGGTTTCAGTCTTCCCAGTAGCCTGGGTAGTGAAAGCTGAATGTAATGTTTCAGGTGTGTACTGCCCAGCAGGACTGAGCTGCTTCTGTAACCTCAGCACTCAGTTGTTGGGGTTTCTGTGTTTATAGGCATTAACACCTCAAAGTCTTTCTTGCATCTGTTACTCTTGGCACACTCCGCTCTAGATAATCATTTTGGGCCAAGCGTAGTCTCCCTGTTAGATTTCATCTTGTTGTTGTGGAAACCAGTATTTATCACAGGTAAGAATTGGCCTTGAATTCAGGTCATCTGGTTTCAGATCCTAACTATTACTAACTAGCATGAAAGCTTGGACAAGTAAATTGTCTCTCCAAGCCTTGGTTTTCTCATCTCTAAAACAGCAGCCGTCACAGAGTTGTGAGGTTTCAGTGAACTGCCATACGTTAGGACACTTACTGGTACCTGGTGAAATAGTGAGAATGTGGTCAGTATTAGCTGTTACTGCGGATACATCAGCCTCAGCTCACCTGGTCCATCCATTGGCATGTTAATGGGATAGTTTTGGATCTCAAATCTCCTTTTAACCATACTCATATCCCTCCCTTTCATAAACCAGTCAGTCTTCCAAACTTTCCTCACAAAATCCCCAATCAGTTTCTGTCTCATTCCACAGGTCCCTTCACCGATGTTGTCACCACCAACCTAAAGCTTGGCAACCCGACAGACCGAAATGTGTGTTTTAAAGTGAAGACCACAGCACCACGTAGGTACTGTGTGAGGCCCAACAGCGGGATCATCGATGCAGGGGCCTCAATTAATGTATCTGGTAAGTTCTGAGACTTGAGGCCAGAGGGTGGGCTCAAAAGGCCCCTAGAACCAGTGGGTTTTCTTAATGACTGCATTTGCAGTATAGCACATTAAGACGATAGACTTCTCTCCGCCTCCCCCAAACCCTCCACTTCCTGATTGAAAAGCTTGGTGGGTCCCACTCACCTTTTGTTTTTCCATAATTAACGCCTCTTTCTTTTAATGTTTACAGCCTTTGTCCCTCAATAGTTAGAGCAACATTGCAGTGGTAACTTTAGACTTTACTTCAGAACCAGTTTGGTTTTCACTCTCTTGAAATTAAATCTGCCCTTTGGCAATAAATAAAAAAGGGCTAAACAAACTTAATTTCACTTTGTGGGAGAAAGCTAAATGGAGTTATTTTCTTATTTAAGCTAAATGATTTCTGACATTAAGCTCGTGTCATTTCCAATGATTGGTCACTGCACTTTACAGACTGTGAACCGCTAGGGGAGATGAGGGCTGAGGAAATTGGAATATATTCAAGGGTGTCAGTTTGGTGCATGTCTGATGGGTTTTTTTCCCTTCTGTCTGAGAGTGCATCTATTTTCTAAAGTCCAACCTTTGAAAAGATGCTGGTGAAGTGCCCAAATTGAGAATTGGATTTCAGAATTAAGGAGATGTAAGTGATGGGTTGGAGTTTAAACGTGTTTTAGAAATGGAATAAACTTTTAGCTCATTAGAACTTCTGGAGCCAAGAAGGAGCTGTGGGGGAGTGTGTATTTATCCTTTAAATATCAGGTGACTCAGTGTCACAGAGGCTTCTGCATCAATAGAAGCTACTACTCATTTGAAATAAGTACCTATCTTGCTTTTTCCATGATAGATTTTGACTGTGATACATTTGGCTATTCATTTGACACCTGAAAGAAAATGATTCACCTCTTTGGAAAGATATAAGGTGTTTCATTATCTGATCATTTCTGCAAACTCTTACTCCCTGCATCCGTTGGTTTCTCTCATTATGGTGCGCCCACGCCAGCTCTCCTCCTGGGCTTCTCTCTGAGTCTGCAAGACCTATCTGGACTCTTGAGTCAGGTTATTATCCAGGAAAAGTCAGGAGGGTGGATGCCAGCATTGATTGAGGGGCTCCTGTGTGCTGGATGTGCACATACACTGTCTCACGTCATCTCTGTTATCTGCCCTGTGAGGGATGGGTTGACACCTCTGTTTTACTTAAGAGGAGACTGGTGCCCGTGAGGTCATGAAGCTAGCTCGTGACAGAACCAAGATGTGGCACATCCTGTCTGGCTGTGAAGCCCATGCTCTTTGAACTGCAGAACACTGGAGAAAGGAAGGGACCTGGGATGTTGGCATTTCTGTATCCTCACGATCCGTATGATTTAAGTTTTTTCCATCAAAATCAAGGGCAGCTGAAATCTTCTATTTCCTCTGTTTTCCCACTTTTCTCCTCTTGATTTCCTTATCTATATCAGATTTGAGCAAGGTTGTCAGTGGATGAAAATTACCCATTTTCACGGTAAACATAGGGGAAGCAGTATGGTTTTCTGAATAAAATAACCTCAGTAGGTAGTTGTACAGTGTAAGTGTGCTCTCTCATATTAAGTATAAATATACGTGTATGTGTATCTCAGAACAGTCCATTCCTCCGTTATCATAGGACATTTTTTTTTAAGCAAAATGATTCTTACTTAAGGAAGACCAAGGTTTTGTGGTTGTGGCCTTCCTTTTGCAGATAAGAAAGAGGTATGATCATTTAGGGTTACATGGGTAGTCATGGCATAGCTGGGTATTTGAAGCCAGTGTCTTGGTTCCTGATCCTTGCTCCTTCTATTATATTAAACTGCTTCAACAGTGTTCGGGGATGGTCCCACTTATGAATGGATATGTAATGTAAAGTACCATCTTCTCAAAATCTCAAGTATTTAGGCAAAAAGCAGTTGCATATTAAAATGTCCATGCATCTTCAAACTTTCTTCCTAGATGACACAAGATCATATTTGCACATGAGAGAGGCACTTTTGTTTTTGCTTGCTTTTTATCTCAGTGCTTGAGGGGATCTTGGATGGAGCCAGATGTCATTGCATTTCCAGGACAGCCTCAAGCCGGCAAAGGAGGCTTCCCCATTTGTTGCAGGTGATGTGCTAAGGAGCCACTGCACCATTTATTAGATATGCACACCTTGGGATAAAAAGTACACTGCCCTTTTCCAGGGAGTTCTCTTGGAATGCAGCTATATGGTGACATCCTGATGAGTTCGTAGAGTCCCCAGAAGGAGGAGTATACCAGTGGACAGACAGTACAGATTATCCAAAGACCAGCCTTCCCTTCTCCCAGGTGTACATGGTCAAGCTTGGCTTCACCCACCCTGTTCAAAGATCAGTGGATTTGAGGTCAGGAAATCTGAGCAAGAAGCCCAGCTCTGCTGTTTAGCCAGTTGGCTGATTTTTGGCCAATTTGTTAACCTCTCTAGGATCTAGTTTTCTCATTTGTAAAATGGGGAGAATAATGTCTATCTCACAGAATATTTACAAATACTGGGTAACTGAAAGCATCGTGTATGAGCGGGATTGTGTTATTCTTCTACTGGATTTGACCAAAACTGACTAGTTTTTTTTAATTTAAATAAAAGTGGATTGTCTAATATTTGAATTGCTTTCTAAGAAATAAATCCATATTTTTGTAATGTATGTATCTCTCCTAATTTTGAGAAGAAATTTGTGTTTTTTCTTCTTTCTGTAATATGCATTTGTTTTATAGTGAAAAGGCTGCTAGTACATTTCAGGTGTAATCTATAGGAAGGTGGCCATCAAATCAACTTAAAATATTACCGGTATTGCCCTGCCTGTCATCTAGAGTGTTCCAGCACACCTGAGAAGGGCATGACTATTATGCTTTTCCCAGTTCTGAAAACTCTTGGGATGTACTAACTATTAAGGAAGGTTGTAACTCATTCTTTTAAAGAGAGAGAGAGGATGGGAGGGAGGGAAGGAGAGAGGAAGGAGCAGGAAAGTAGGGGGGAGAGGGAGGTAGACAGTGGTGATGATGATGCTCACCCATGGAGCTGACCCCGGAGGGGCCAAGGTTTTGAAGGGACACAGATCCAGGTTGAGATGGGAGAGCTAGCTATCCTTCAGACGTTCCCTATGAAGCTCTTCTTACCTTTCAGGTTAACATGCTATTAAAGGGACCTTACATTATGCTTCAAAAGTTCAGGTTCTGACCCATCATTCTGTTTTTTTCAGAACATGGCAAATCACTTGTTGAGTCCTTAAAAAACTTCTCTCTTTAATAAATTTAGATGGTAAAGTAACAGTTGGATACAGGCATAACCTAAACTTTTTGTGTCAGTAGACTGAAATGTGTGGTCCTTCTCAGAAAGTGGCTTTGGGATCTGGTCCTTGACTCTAGGATTTGGATCCTCGACTCTGTCCTTCACATAGGAGCCCGGCTCATCTCTTTTTACTGTAGCCCCTCTGGAGCCATGCCTGTAGGTGAAGCAGCGTGGTTAGGGAGGGGTGCAGGGACTTTCTGTTTGCATTGATTGGTCCAGAATGCCATGTTTTTGGCCCCTTGCTCCCTGATACATACTGTGGACTAGAGATGGTTTAGAATTATTCAAATCTAGATCTCAGCAAAATAGGCACACTGAAATGGAGATTGGAGAAGAGGAGATTGGATTTTCCCCCCCTGAGATTTCAAATGCAAGGAAAATAGAACTTTTTGAATTAATAAATTGTTTGAGGCAGTGTGGGATTTCTCCATTTGTTCTAGCTTTACAAAATTAAATCTATTTTCTGAACTGTATGGTGGGAAAATAGGAAAATACTTTTAAGGTAGATCATTTCTGAAAATGTCTTTGTGGTAAGTTCTTAGTGGTTGTGGATTTTTTTTTAATACTGCAGTTTAATAATGAGGGAGTTTTCCATTAATATTCTAAACCATATTTGCCAGCGGATACAGCAGGTGAAGTGGTAAAATTATGGGCCCATCAAAAATACTTACGCTTCCTGTAATATGATATTAAGTTTAATATTTTTATAACCTTCACTGAATTCTAATTTCACTAAAGTAGCAAGCACGCTTCCATTTGCAGTTCAATTATGCACATTGGTTGCCTGTGTACCAAGCAAATTAGAAATGCAAAATATCTGTGTGTGGGGGCATTGGAAAGAATCATTAAAGATACCAATATTTAGGTACAGATACACTTTGCTAAGTGTACCCTGGGAATTGAAATGAATTAAAGACAAACAAACACAAATCTCCCAGTGTCTGAATCTGTATTTTAAATGAGAATTCAGAGAATTAAGGGGTATCCACGCCTGACACATAACCCTTTTCAGTCATATTTAAAGCATAAAGTTTTTCCGGTAAAATCCTGTGGACAAAGAATGGGTATCAGCAACTCTTCCCTGGATGGAAACATTGGTCAATTCATGTAATGGGGCAGTACTGCAATTGATAATTAATCCTTTTGAGATTTTGCTGTCTCAGTTTACTATGGCTATTTGGTGACCCTGGACTTGCCAATGCTGGGTGTGCTTTCTGACTAGCACCAGAATGTAAGTGCACAGAGCCTGTAGACAAAGAAGTTGAGCATTTATCCATCAAATGCTGATAGTGGAAGCTGTGTTTCGGGCGTTTGGGCTTCTTAACAGCAACATTCTTCTTGTTGGATCGTTTGCTTTGGAAGTCTCTGATAAGCGAAACCTTTTTATAAATGGTTTTCATGAACCAGGCTTATTACTCTCAGATAAGAACAACTCACATTCATACTTAAAAGATGTCTTTAATCTTTTTTACCAGATGAGATTCTGGCTAAAAAAAAAAAGGAGGGAAGAAAATGTAAAGGTTTTTTTTTTAAGTTTACTGTGATGTTTAGACTACTTAAGAATCCTATGTTTTATGATTGTGACACAGTTTATTCCTTATATTTTCAAATGTCACTATCAAGAGGACTTCGGTTACCTTGAGTGCACCTCACTTAGCTGAAGGTAGTGTCAACTCTGCAGCATGGTTAAGAAGCAAAAAGTAAGCAGAGTTTTAGAGCTGCTAAAAGTGATGATTTCTTCACTCATTACAGTTCCTTGCATATGTACACATTCACTGGCTCTCAAGCCTTCAGTCTTGCCCTGTCTACTCTTTATTTTTTCAGTTGGAGCCTCACTCTGTCACCCAGGCTAGAGTGCAGTGGCATACTCCTGGCCATCGCAGCCTTGACCTGGGCTCAGGCGATCCTTCTGCCTCAGCCTTCCAAGTAGCTGAAATTACAGGCACGAGCCACCACGCCCAGCTAATTTTTTTGATTTATTGTAGAGACATGGTCTCACCATGTTGCCCAGGCTGGTCTTGAGCCCCTGGACCCAGGCAGTCCTCTCACCTCCACCTCCCAAAGTGCTGGGATTATAGATGTGAGTCACCGTGCCCAGCCTGCTCTTACTTTAGATCTATTGTTAACCCTGTTCTGGTTTCTAGCCATCACAGACTAGAAGGAAAGGAAAGGGCTGCAAAGACAGCCCTGTTGAAAGCAGCAGCAGCAGATGTGACAGGACATAGCAGAGGTGGTGATGGCTGGGCAAACCTCACAGATAAGTGTGAAGGGTTCAGAAAGCACAGTGGGGACCCTCAGGGCAGGCTGTTTTCCAGGCTCCAGAGTGGTCATTCCCAGGAGACAGGGCTCTGGGGTTCTCTAAGATAGTCCCCAGCAGAGGCTGTGTTGTATTATATTATTAAGTGTTAATGGGAGACAGAAAAGCATGTTGGATTTTGAAAAAGATTTATAGTATAAAAGGTGTTATTATTATTATTTTTTTTTATGAAGATGAGGTCTTTGTTATGCCTAAGCTGGTCTCTGATCCCTGGCTCAGGCAGTCCTCTTGTATGGGCATGAATGGATGAATGAGTTCCAGCAGGGGCTTAGTGATAGCAACTACCACACAGTTCAGGCTCTCCAGGTGTGGGCCCTGGCCACCAGCATCAGCTGCACCTGGAAACCTGTTCTCAGTCCCACTCCAGTCCTGCTGACTCATTATTTATTTGTGAATTTATTTGTGAATTTATTTATTTATTTAGTCGGAGTCTGACTCTGTTGCCCAGGCTGATGTGCAGTGGTACACTGCTCACGGCCACCACAGCCTCGACCTGCTGGGCTCAGGCAATCCTTCCGCCTTAGCCTTCCAAGTAGCAGGAACTACAGGCATGCACCTCCATGCCTGACTAACTTTTTGATTTACTGTGGAGACGAGGTCTCACCAAGTTGTCCAGGCTGGTCTCGAACCCCTGGACTCAGGTAATCCTCTCGCCTCAGCTTCCCAAAGTGCTGGGATTACAGGCTTGAGCCACTGCACGCGTCATATTTATTTTTAAAGGCAAGTCTTGCTCTGTCACCCAGACTGGAGAGCAGTGGCACAATCAAATTCCTGGGCTCAAGTGATTCTTCTGCCTCAGCCTCCTAAGTAGTTGGGACTACAGGTGTGTGCCACCATGACTGGTTATTCCTGATAGAGTACTATTCGTAGTTAAGTCCTGGAAGATAGGGTGTAAAGGGATGTGAGAAGGGGACAGTCAAAAGGAATGTGTCAGGTAGCGTTTATGGCTAAGATGCGGCTTTGGTGATGACAAGAAAACATCGTTCAGTAAGGATGTAGGGACATGATTTGTGGCCTGCGGATATACACACCTGTTGGACCAGAAGGAGGCCTGTCGTTGGGAGATACCAGGAAATCTGAGGAGGAACAGAGAGAGGGTAAAGAACTGAACGGCTTGTCTTTTCCTTGGGACTTTTTTTATAGGAGATTTTTGATCTGAGGAATTAATGCGATATGAATAGGGTAATGGGGGAGATTACATTTCTTGGGCTTATAGGGACTCTGCAGGGTAGCTTGGATGGGAAGGAAACTGGGAGAAAGTTGAAAACATTTCCTAGTTGGGAGAAATTCAGAAGTGAGTCCTTGGGGCCTGAGCTGAGATTGTGGGACATATCAAATGTGGAGAGAGACATTTAGAAGATAAGATTCTGAGATTAAAAAAGAAAAGAAACATGTGCCGTGGCACTTGTTAGACTTTTATTTATTTGCTGTTACCTTATGATTTAGATGAAAATGATCTATGACTTGCTTGGGTTCTCGGAAGCAGTATTTATGCTGCATTTAATCAAGCTATCATTTCTCCAAGGGATGTATATATATTTTAGGTAGCATATATTCTGCATTTCATTTCCATTGAGGGAAGTCTGAGCTTATTGATCCCGTGTTTTATGACCCCAAAGGCCCTTTCTTAACAGGATCTCACATTTGCAGTCTGTAATACAACGGACGTTGTATCACAAAGTGTTAATGTGGGTGAGTAGTGATCCGGTCTCTAGGCTGTCTCCTGGTAACAGGCTTCTTTTTAATGTAGTATCAGCAGATACATTTTAAAAGTAGAATAGATGGTTCATTTAAGAGGGTTTTATCATCTGTGTCTCTGGTATTCAAGTGAAATAAATTAAGTTAATGGGAAGCTCTTTTATAGCCTGTCATGGAAAAAAGTACGTAATTTCTGTCACAATTTGCATGTATGGAGCTGAAAGAACAAATGATTAGCAACATTTATTCTGTCATATTCTCATAAAGTCCCAGTTGATACGGTAGAGCAACTTGAATTTGATGTGAGATGATGGTAGCCGAAAAATACAAACTTTTTGACGTGGGTTAGGGCCATGTTAAGCAAGATGTGGACACTGAGGTCCTCCAAGGGTCTGTGAAGTTTCACAGGGACTCATTGACCTCCTCCCTCTGGCTTGCTGATTTGGGAGCTCACAAGCCAAGGAAAGCTGGTGGGTGGCGAACACCTTCACTTGCTGCTCCAGGTGGGAGGAGAGTTTTTGTAAAGGGCAGGAGCTGAATGCTCACTGTACACCTAGAGCTTCTGGAAGGTTCTCAAGCTGGTAGGGTACTGTGTTTATTCCCACTGGAAAGGTTTCCACTTGCCAGCCTCACCAGGGTGTTTAGGCATCTATGTTTGAATGTCATGAGTCTTCTGCTTTTGCAGAAGTGCTGATTACCTGCTGCCTCAGGCTGTCTCCAGTGCCCCCTTACAGGGAGTGTTTACCACCAGTACCCACTGCTTTGTGCGCTTGAATTCCTGGTTACGTCTTCTCTCTGGCCCTATCACATGGTTCTTCCAGATCTACATTGTGGCTACTTGACAGAGAGGATGTTCTGGGCCTGGATTTGTGCTGGTGACATGAGAGTGGGTCTCAGCGCCCTTCTGTGGAGATAGATAGTTGCAGGATTATTTGATTAGAGGAACACAGGGAGCCCCAGTCCCCTTTGTAAGTGACGTGTGCATGCATACATGCTTCTATTCCCACCTGAGGGCCCGATACATCCTGAAAACTCAAGGTGTGGTTGGTGGCAGTCTCCTTTCTCTTTTTAAACTGAAGATTCTCTACTACATCAACCCACCAGTATGTTCACTTGAATTATTTAACCATGTCTGTGAACTTTTTGAAATTTTTTTCACTGAAATACATCAGTCTGTCTTGTACTTTGAATGGATCTTGTAGTAGTATGCATGGATTGTTTGGCAAACATTATCTGAGTTATATATACTTTCCAAATGTTGACATGTTTCCTTGTACGATACCAGAAAATCACATTCATTACTGTTCCCACTGATCTCATCAGAAAAGTCTTTGAAGTGTTTGCTTGAAGTCCTGTATTTTATCACTGGCAACAAGGACTGTAAGTTGTTTTCCTTGAAGTGACAGGCTTACTTCATTCATTTTTAAGAAGATATATGCTGTGTACCCAGTTCTGAGTAACCAGAGTTTGTCTGTCATTCCTTCAAGTAGAAGTGCGTTACACTAGAAAGCATGGGGTTGAGCGCAGAAGTGCCCTTTTGTTGGAAAGAGTGTTAAAAAGATACATTGTCAGGGTTGAAATTTAGCAAAATGAATACTTTTTATTGCTTCAGGAATATTTTTACAGGAAACTGGCTTTTTTCCCCAGCTGACAAGGGTATATAGTGTGTTGTACAGCAGTGATGGGTACCCTTGGACTCCAGGACCTTGGTCTGCGCTAAGGCATCACCATTACTTTTGCACAGTGGAAAAGGCGTGTCATGTCTTGGTATTATTACTACCGTAGTTTTGACTTTATGGACTCACCTGATGGGGGGAATCCTTGGGGTCAGAGAACTTGGGTGTGTAAGTAAGGCTGACTATGGAGTCACGGCCAGGTTGGAGCCTGGTGCTCTTGTTTAGTATGCTGGCCATGGGACCCAAGTGAGCCACTTCACCTTTCTAAGCCCTTTTATTTTTTTATTTAGAAAATGGGCTTCGTTGATGGATTGTTGTGAGGATTAAATGGGAGAACCTGTACCTAGTACATAATAGGCACTAGTAGGCACCAGTAAAGGTTATTTTCCTTTCTCCTTCTTGGGGCATTGTGAAGGTATTGGAGAAGGGACAGGGGAGGGATTGGTGGGAGGGATGAAAAGGAACGACCTGGGTTGCCCTGGGCACACCTAGAACCTAGGCAGAGTTCCAGACAGGGTGCTCTTGATTGCATTTTCTTACTTGCCCTGCCTCTAGGAAGGTGAGGAGAATGGGAAGGGGAAGGAAGGGGCAGAGCTTCCTGTTTATCCTGAGACATGTTCTGTTCTCTAGACCCATCAGTCCTGTGTTTCATCTCAAGAGCTAGCTTCTCTCTAAAAGTTAGCATTGTCTGTGGATTGCTGTCATCTGAGCATCAGGGCTCTGTGTTCATCTTCAGAGCTCTCCAGAGTGGTGGACTAGGGGCGAGACCACAGCTGTTCACAGCTAGGAGAATGGATGCTCAAGGGTGAGGCAGTTTTCATGACTAAATCTGTGCCCTCCTGAAAATCTAAGGGTAGCCTAGGTCAAAGTTCTCTTCCCAGATTGAAAAATGCCAGAGCATGATTTTTTTACAGCCATGCAAGACTTGAAATTCTCAAAACCCAATTGACTTTAATTTTAAAAAGTGAACATTAATATAACAGTAGCTTCAATATTATATCCCAACTTCAAAAAAGGTTGGTAGTTCCTGTTCAAGAAAGATCACAGTGCATGTGAAGACATTGAGTCTTTAGTTTATAGTGTTTGTCTTCCCTGTTGCAATCCTGGGGATGGGAAAAAGAAAATAAAACCATGTTGGGAATTTAGCTTTCACAAGGGTCCACAGTTTTGACCTGCTGGTCTGTTCATTTATCCCTGAGATTAAGAGTCAAGCCTAGGTAGGTAATGGTGTTCCAGATCTGTCTATAGGAAAGTTCTTGCCAGCCCAGTGATGCCAGAGGAAGAGTTGAGTTTATAAACGGTTTGAATCTAACATTAACTTAATTTTGTCCTGGAGAAGTCTCCCAGCAAGCCTTTTGTAGCTCAGAGCACTCAGGTGTTGTAACTAGCAGAGCTATCTGGGTAACGATCATTTCAGTCCAGTGCATGACTGTTTTAATGGACTTCTCTGCCCTAGTTTGGAAGATGCCCTGCATCCTTCAAACAGATGGGAGAAAGTGGTATTTCTGTTCCCTGTTATGGATGGCTCCGTAAGCTGTGACCTGGGGGCTGGGTGCCTGATAGAAACCCTGCTCATGGCCGGGGTCTGTGTGGTGGGAGGGACTCTGGGCTGCAGTTGGAGTCACGAGGTCTTGGCTCTCTGTGCCAGTTTTGTTGCTTCCTAATGTTGTGACTTTGAGCCATTTCACTTTGTGGAGTCCCAGAGTCTTTATCTGTTAGGGCTACCTGGCCCTCACCTTCTTGCAGGGGATGACTGGTTGTACGACTTTAGAAGGAAGCACCTGGGAAGCCCTAAGATGGGGTCTGAGGCAAGAAAATGCTGACAGAGCCTAGCAGAAAGGTGGTGGAAGCCCTGCTGATGGCAAGCACGGACTTGTGCTGTCAGAGGACAAAGTGTCTGTTATCTGTGGTGGCTGCGAGCATGGGCTCTCCAAGCAGATTGCCTGGGTTTGAGTCTGTACTCCTCCACAGTGTGACCTTGAGCAAGTTAGTTAACCTCTTTGTGCCTTGATTTTTTTTCTGAAAAACAGTTATAATAGCACCTCTTCCCCCATAACAGTGCCTGCCTCTTAAGAATTTCCAGATGATAATAGACCTAAAGTCCAGAGCCCAGTGTTTGGCACATGGAAATAGTCTACATCCACTGTTCTGTTTAAGGTCATGGTAGGCTTTTTCTTCACGTGAAGTTATATTTCAGGGAACTTATGATGTTGTGGTTTAGCCAAAGCCTTGTAGCAAATAATGTATTTTACAGCAGATGTCATTTAACAGAAGTAGCCCCTGGTTTACTCCAGGAAATAGACTGAAGGAAGCCAGTCGAGGTGTGAAGGCACCTCCCTCAGTACAATGGATTTGACTCATGCCCAGGGCCCTCTGAGATCTTCAGGTTCTTAGGGAAGAAGAGAGGGTATAGACTGGTCTTGTTGTTTTCCCTGCTATATGAGTGTCCTGGTTGTGAAAAATTTCTAGCATTCTATAGGCAAAATTGTATTTCAAGCATTACTTTGATTAGCTATATGGGAAATGAAGTGTAGAGAAGCTAAAATGTTTCCTTAAACATTCCGAAATGTCTTGGATTGTTCTATTTTAGTTCCTGAAAAGATCACCTGGATATATTTTCTTGAGCAACACAGGCAGATGGTGTTTCTCCCCAGCTGCCCAATTCTGTAAGGCCTGCAGCACAGATGCTTAGGGCAGATTCATGATGGGAAGGGTCAGTGCACTGGGAACCAGAACATTGAGTCCTAAGTCCTCCTCCCAGCTCTGCCCCTGCCTGTTGTCTAACCTCAGACAAGTCCTCGAGCCTCTCTGGACCTTAGGTTGGTGATCTGCAAAATGGAGTAGCTGTCAGTCATCTCTCCTTGCTCACTTCCCCAGGGGCGTCCTGAGGCTGGAGAGAAGCTGGTCACCTGCTCTACAAGCACAGTGCGAATCCTAGCATAGCAGATGCGCCGATAACCAAGCCTGACCCTCCTAATGTGCTATTTTCTTTCTCAGTGATGTTACAGCCTTTCGATTATGATCCCAATGAGAAAAGTAAACACAAGTTTATGGTTCAGTCTATGTTTGCTCCAACTGACACTTCTGATATGGAGGCAGTAGTAAGTACTGAATGCTTCTTATTTTTTTCGGTAATAATAATTTTAAAAACCAATTAGGTATGGAATTGTGGGTGCATGCGTTTCAAAATGTGTCAAAATCATTTAAAGGGGAATGGTGTTTTTAAGGAAGTTTGCACTTTGACTACTTTTCTGAAACTTTGATGAATAATTTTAACATTTATAAAAATTTCTGATATACTGTTCTTTTCTGACTTTTATAAACTCTATTTGCTTCAGCAGTTCCTTGCTCTGATGGATTGTATCTTGAAGGTTTGGGGATTTCTCCCCCTTTCCCTTCTCCCTTCCCCCCACAGAAAAGAGTGCTTTTCATTACAGGAACTGTTTCTTACCTTGTCATTCTCTTTTATTTTCTGTAACACAATGTGTCACTTCATGTTAATTCATGTGGTCAAGGAAACATACGGCAGATACAAATGTGGAATATCCAAGAGTGTATTCTGTTTGGCTTTTGCTGCATGGCGTTAGTGAAAAGAGCATGGGCTTGGGTGACCTGGTTTCAAAGCTGAGTTCTGCCTTTTACTAACACCGTGGCCTGGAGCAAGTTTCATTAACTCCCCTGAGGTTTTGGTCATCTGTAAAATGGGGATAAAAACGCAGCTGGCACGGTTGTGAGGATGTTGTGCCGTGCATGAGGGCCTGGTCCAGTGTCAGACACTTTCCAGGCACTGCATGTACAGTAGAGGGTCATTTCACTTCCTTGTGTGATTATTACTATAAGAGTTAAATTTTTGTACAAAATGTACATTGTAGAAAATTTTAAAACATATAAATGACAAAAAATAAAACCCAAAGTGATTTGCAATTCTTTTATACTAGGTCCAACCACTGTTAATGAGAGCCTGTGCTTTTTCTTTATTTTTAAGTATTTTTCTTTTTCTTTTTATATCTAGAAAGTTGAAAAGAATAGCATAGTGGCCACTAACCTTCACCTGGATTTACCGTTTGTTAACATGTTGCCACATATGCTTCCTTTCTGTCTTAAATTTTCTTTTTTACTGAACCATTTGAATGTAAGATGCAGACTTTATGATGCTTTACCCCTAAATGCTTCAGAACAAGTATCCTAGTAGCCATGATACTACTGATCATAGCTGAGAAAATTAACAATTCAGTGTTATTTATTTATTTATCTATCAGAATCTCACCGCTGTCACCAGGCTGGAGTGCAGTGGCATGCTCATGGCCACCGTAGCCTCGACCTGCTGGGCTCAGGCAGTCCTTCCGCCTCAGCCTTCCAAGTAACTGGAACTACAGGCACGTGCCACCACGCCTGGCTAATTTTTTCATTTGTTGTAGAGATGAGGTCTCACCAAGTTGCCCAGGCTGGTCTTGAATCCCTGGGCTTAGGCAGTCCTCTCACCTCTGCCTCCCAAAGTGTTCAGATTACAGATGTGAGCCACCACACCTGGCAAGAGTTCAGTATTATTATGTAATATTATGTCTGTAAGTCCATGTGCATCACTTTCCAGTTCCAATGATAGCCTTTAGTTGTTCTTGTTTTAGTTGTGGGGCCCAACTATTTTTTGCTTTTCAAACTTTGAATTTTTTAGAGTCCAGGACAATTGACTTGTAGAATGCCCAGTATTTTAGATTTGTCTGATTATTTCCTCATGATTAAATTTGGGCTAAATTTAGGTTTTGGTAATAATATTCCATAGTTGATGTCCTGTATGCATCACAAAGAGGCATTTCATGCCAGTGACACTGTTTGATCTCTGAGTTAAGATGATAACTGCCAGTTGTTTCTAGTGTCAAAGCACATTTGCCCCTGTGGTTAATAGGGAATCTGTGATACTCGGAATCATCTGATACTTTGAGACCACATGAATGTCTCCTCACCCGCAGTCTTGGGCCTGGTGGTTTTAGCATCTGGTAGTGATCCTTGCCTGATGCTCTTTGACACACGTGCGTAGGCACACACACACTGAGGCGTGTATGCAGAGGAGCAGACTTCAGTATTGTTGGCAGTTTCTTCACTTGATAGTCTAGACTTTTCCTCATGTAGTTGAATGCTCTTCAGTATCATTTGAGTGGCAGTGTGCTATTCCATTTAATGGATCTGCCATAATTTTTGTGGCAGTCTTCTAGTATCAGCAGTATAGACTGCTTCCCATTTTTGGTACCTGTGTTATGCTAGCTGCCTCCTGCATGGAGGGGAGGGTGGGGGGGGGCAGTGTCTTATTTTTCTGTATCATAACCTTGCTGCTGTGCTGGTCTGTAATTCTCAGAACACCCTGGAATTCCCATCTTCTGCTGCTAAAAGGAGGAGTAAACTAGAAACGTGTCCTCCTAGAACATGGGACTTAGCTGGGAAGGTGCTCTCACCACAGACTGGAGGAGTAGGGATGGGCCCTTGGGGTGGGGGTGGGCCCTTGGGACGGCTTAGATGCAGCCATGATGGCAGAGGAGGGCTTGCTAGTTAGTGTGCTCCCTAGGTAGTTGGCACAGTGACTCTAAAAATCGCTCCCAGATAGTATGTGCTTATGCTTGCTGAGAAGGCTATGCCTTTAAAATAAGTTTTTTTTTCTTTTTAAACTTTTTTCTTTATCATAGAGACATTCTTTGCTGAGGTTTTATTTTCTTAATGAGATCCAAAGTTATCTCAGATCATCTAGACATGGTTTAGAGAATCCTTTTTGTTCAGTGGTGGGCCCCTCTGTTCCATATGCCTCCCACAGACTAGCAATATGAGAAGCAGTGACTTACTTTGAGGAGTCAGGCAGCAAGACTTTGGGGTTTGTGAAATGTAGTACATATTCAGGAAAGCTAGTGTATTTAATCTTGTCATGTTAAAAATATTGAAACCTCAGAGGACTTAAGTTTTTTTAATATACATCAGGGCTTTCTCATTAAGAATATTTTTCTGGAAATGTCAGTTATAGGAAGAAAATTATTTTTCTAGCAGCTTTATAATATCTTGATTTTTAAATTTAAATTGTTTTAGTGGAAGGAGGCAAAACCGGAAGACCTTATGGATTCAAAACTTAGATGTGTGTTTGAATTGCCAGCAGAGAATGATAAACCGGTAAGTATGTTTGCAGTTAACAATAATTGAATGTTGCAAACTGATACTCATTTGCATACCATCTCCTGCAAAACCAAGATTTAAAGTTGGCAAATTATTTTCCTCCCTCTGATGTATGAAGAAAAAGAAATAAGCTTAAGTCAACAAATAAGTGACCCTTTATGAAATCAACCTTTGAAAGATTTGTGGAAAGACAACTAATTGAAACCATTTTTTCCCTTGAAAAGGGCAACCTGATGGCTATTGAGATGTCAGAAATCTCTAAGAGTTCCTTTGGTTTCCCAAAAGTTACAGGTAGTGGTAAAACAGTGGGTAAGAGTAAAACAGGGAATAATTTGCCCTTTATCATGGCGCTTGATGGACAGATGGGAAGCTCTCAGATTCTATTGTTTTGCCAGGTGCCCTGCTAGCATCCTTACCCCCTTTGCTCCACCTGCCTCCTCAATCAAATCTACTTTTAGATGGGGATTTCTCAACCTTAGCACATTTTGGGCTGGATAGTTTTTTGGGGGATAGGGGATGCCCTGAGTGACAGAGTGAGACCTCAACTCAAATAAATAAATGAATAAACGAATAAATAAATAAATAAAGATAAAACACATGCAGAATATGAAACTACGCTGGCCATTAATAGCTGGAGTGGTAAATAGATAGGCTGTGAAGCATTCTGTTAACATTATCCATAATGATCTTCAGGAATGCCGTTGATTTGTATCAAAACTATGTAGTATTTTCTTCCTGCTCAATAATTAATCGACCACTATCATTGTCCCATTCCTTTGAAAGGATAGTAGTCATTTTTTCCCTCTTCCCAGTGTACATTCTGTTATGGGAAGGTCTGTTTGGAAGGTGTGAGATGTATATTCTGGCCCCAGGCTGACTCCTTGTTTTCCAGGGCTGTACTCTTATCTGGAAAGCAAAAGTAGAGCTAGATGCCTGGTTTTCAGTTTGCTGCCTAGAACCCCAGGGCAACAATCCCTTGTTACTCTTTTCCTGGGCACACTTGAGGGCTTCTGAGTGCTCCCTCTGCTGATGGAACTCTCATACCCAGTAACTCTGAAGAGGGGGTCGGCACAATCTTGCAGGAGAAATGAGGGGAGAATGTAGCTTCTCCAGATGGATGCTTTGCAGACACTGGGCTCGTTTTACCTTCATGCTGGCTTCCGAATTCTGAGTTGGTCAGGGAAATTGTCCCCTGGGTAAACGCTCCCTGACCTCCTGCTCCCACCCAGCCTGTCCTGGGGATGTTCAGTTCTTGGTGGTGACAGTAATTTGTGGCTAATAATTACTGAGCTTGCTAATTTCTGCATGGCAGGAATTTGAGAGGGCAATATGCACAGTCCCTTTTCTCTCTTTCTTTGATGTATTATAACGTCTCAGTCAGACTTCATGATTTGCTCTTGTCCATAATTTCTAGGGTCTAGCTGCTTTAGATTACGAAGATACCAGATAAAGTGATCCACTTTAAAAATAAATGTGACATTTTACAGTGCGGATGAAATGCTACCATGTTTGGTGTTTGCTGGGGACTACTTTACTTTGTATAGAAAAGTCCATTATTGCATGGTTGGTGACACTTGGGCTTTCATTTATTTCTGAACAGCATGATGTAGAAATAAATAAAATTATATCCACAACTGCATCAAAGACAGAAACACCAACGGTGTCTAAGTCTCTGAGTTCTTCTCTGGATGACACTGAAGTTAAGAAGGTGATGGAAGAATGTAAGAGGCTGCAAGGTGAAGTTC
>CAUYQG010249988.1:0-10997 GCA_963574415.1 Tarsius wallacei
AGCATGTGCCTGTAGTTCCAACTACTTGGAAGGCTGAGGCGGAAGGATCGCCGGAGCCCAGCAGGTCGAGGCTGCGGTGGCCGGGAGCGGCCACTGCACTCCAGTCTGGACGACAGAGTGAGACTCCAACTCAAAAAAAAAAAAATCTGAAGCAAGAGAAGGAGAAACTGAGAAGAGGGTCATGTTGATCATAAAACAATTATGTAAAAGAAAACAAATTGATAAATCATCTCTGGCTTTTAAAAAAGTGTGTCAAATCAATATTTCTAGGACACCTATTTTCAAGGTAAGTTGATTAGAGACTGAACAGGAAGATGATGAAGAAAAGGAAGCAGCAGGAATTATATGTCGTGGTAATGAGGTAAGAAAATGATTTTTTATGATCACCAATTATTATGTTAATGAGGACATTAATCAAATAGGGGAAATATAATTGGGAAACTGATGAGTGAATATGATTGACTATATTACATTGGAATAAGTCAAGGCACAGAACGGGAAGATTTTTATACGATTGATAGTGGAATTTTACCCTGACTGCTTGCTTTAAGGAAGGTAAGATGGAAGCATAACTGCCAAGAATTGAAAGTTGATTTTTTTTTTTTTAATTTCAGGGCTTAATACTGGTGGCCTAAAATACAGTGGTTAACGCCATTTCTTTTTGTTATATAAAATACTAACTTTCCTATTGTTTCTTAATCAACTGCATCAGAATGAAATTCTTTGAAAGAATGGATGTGTGTTTTTATGTCTACATTCTAGCATGATATTCGATACAAACTTGATCATCTTGTAAGAAACACAAGTTCACTGTAGTTAACTGAAATAAAAGAATCTAAGGAGAAAAGCACAATTAGTGCAGCATTGTTGCAATAGTTAATACTATTTCGTATTTTAGAGGTGTACTAGAACCAGGGCCTGGTAAAAATCTCAGTGTTCTATCTTTAGCCATCAAAACTATTTACCTATATTCATACTTAATTATTTTCTCACTCTTTGCAGAATAGCCTTCTCTCTTCCTCTGGACCACGTGGTGAAACCACTAAATGTTTCTGAGCATCGATGTTAGAGGACCATTCGGTGCAGGAGAGATGAAGCACATCTTTTGTAATACCAATTTAAACTCCCAGGAAGCTGGATCTGTGAGAGTATACTTGACACAGGTGTCCAAGGGATCAATCAGTTGCATCTGGGAATGCATGGACTTAAGGCTCCAGTGAACAAATATTTATAAAAGAAGGGATGAGTGTTCTGAGATACCTACAGTGACCTCCAGTTCTCACTGTGGCTGTGTTAATGAATAAAATTAATAAAAAGAAAGTCACATTCAGTTCTCCTGTAGTGACTCATGTAATCCTTCTAGACAGAACATTTTTTGTATTTGAATTATTTTAAGAAAAACATGTAGAATTAATAAAAGAGTCCAATGTATTTAAAATTAGAGGAGGTAACTAGATTTTTCTTTTATTCTTAACTTGTATTATTGGTCATAAAAGAATTAGATGTTTATGAACTATGGACACAAATCCCACCTCTTTCACTTATTAGTTTTGCATGCTTTACATATGCTATTCTAGAACCAGGTGCAATGGCTCATGCCTGTTATCCCAGGCACTTTGGGAGGCCAAAGCAGGAGGATTGTTTGAGTCCAGGAGTTTGAGATGATCCTCAGTAACATAGTAGTAACTCATCTCTACAAAAAATTTAAAAATTAGATGGGCGTGGTAGGAGGCTGAGGCTCAAGGATTTCCTGAGCCCAGAAGTTCAAGGCTACAGTGAGCTATGATCATCATGGTCATGCCACTGCACACCAGCCTGTGCGACAGAGTGAGACTGTAACTCAAAAGAAAAACAAACAAAAGTTCCTCATCTGTAAAACGGTGACAGCAATTAATAAAGACATCGATAAAATGTCAGCATTACATAAATGAAACAATGCATTTAATGAAAAGTGCTCAATACAACGCCTAGCATGGAGCAAGCATGCTTTTAGTGCTGTATTCTTCTTCTTATTATTATTTTATTATTTTTATTAGACAAGTCTATTAGTTTTTTATTGGTACTGTGGAAAATTACCACATGCTTTGAGGCTTAAAATCAACACTAATTCAATATCATCAGCTGGTCAGAAGTCTGAAATGGGTTTCACTGAGCTAGAATCAAACTGTCAGCAGGGTTGTGCTGCCCCTGGGGGATGTAAGGGAGGATCTGCTGCCTTGTATTTTACAGTTTCTGGAGGCCAGTCTCCTGCCTTCCTCAGCTCATAGCCCTTTTCTTTACCGTCAAAGCCTATAGCATTACGGCATCTTCAAGTTTTTATGTTTGATTCTGTCACTACTTCCTCTTATAAAAACACTTGTGACTAGCCGGGCTCGGTGGCTCAGCCTGTAATCCCACGCCTTGGGAGGTTGAAGTGAGTGGATTGCCTGAGTCCGCAGGTTCGAGACCCGCCTGGGCAGGCGAAACCTCATCGCTACAATAAATAAAAAATTAGCCGGGTGTGGTAGCGCGCGCCTGTAGTTCCAGCTACTCCGAAGGCTGAGGCAGAAGGATCGCCGGAGCCCAGCAGGTCGAGGCTGCGGTGGCCGGGAGCGGCCACTGCACTCCAGTCTGGGCGACAGAGTGAGACTCCAACTCAAAAAAAACAAAACAAAACAAAAAAACACTTGTGACTAAGTTGGGCTTACCTGGGTAACCCTGGATAATCTCTTCATGGAAGACTCCTATTCATGTTGGTCTGATAGTCACAGGGACCAGGGGCTAAGATGTGAACATCTTTGGGAAGCTGTTTTTCTGCCTAGCACAACAATGTTGCTCCTTTCTCACAGTGTCTATTTTATAAAACTTACTCTATAAAGATGTCATCTTATTCAAAATCAATTTTGGTCTGCAAATCCATTTCCTAACTGAAGAAAATACACTAACTGAAGAAAAAATATTAATAAAGTCAGATTTATGGAATGAAAAAGAATAGGATTATTGATGTTGGCATTAGACTATTATGAAAATATTTCTCATACATATATTCATGCGTATCTTTTGATATTATGTTAATATATACAAAGCAAGTTATAGGTGGTTATACCGTGTTGCAGAAAATACTACTCTAAAGTATTTTTTTCAGTTACAAGTTATTCTTTATAATCTACTCATTTGTGAAATTAAATTACCAATGACCTATATTGCTTAAGGCAGATCAAATTACTTGACTAGATATAAACAATAAAAGAGTATTCTGGGCATATTGCCAACACATATTATTTAAATTTCACTTAATTTTGTGAAAAATACATTTAGTTTGAAAGAGAGAATATTTAGAAACTATAGCTTATTAGTTTCAAAGTTGCCTGTACCATATGAACAAATCTGTAACCTTCGGAAATGTTTTTCTTTCTTGTCTTTTTTTGCATCACACATGGAATATTTTTGTTCTTGCGTGAAGAAAACAGAGGTTCCTGGGCACTTTACGCTGACGCAATCCTTTCTAAATACTGTAATATGCGAAGGAAAATCCAAGAGCAAATTTCTTGTTTCAATTGAGCAGTAAAAATGTTTAGAGTCCATATTGTTCTAATATGAATTTTTAGTTCGATCCCATTTTTTAATGGGTACGCAGTATGAAATGATTCAAAATATGCATTCGGACTTTGGATAAATCATTATTCCAAAGAATACCAACTATTGCAACCCAAGTGTCTAAAATTTAGTCTTTATTGGTCTTCTCAAGTGAGCCAACTCCTGACTGGCTTTAGAGTTTAAGCTTAAAGCTACTTTGATTTGATTTAATCTTGGATTATTTGAAAGATCATTGATTTTTCTAACTGTGTGACTTTTGTTTTGTTTCCAATTTTGACATTACTTTGAGATGGCTTTGCGGCAAAAAACACTCCATAAAATAAAGTTGTGGTGAAAAAGCCTTTTTTAAGGTTACCTGGTGATATCCCCACATGACATTTGCTTTAAAAGAACTCTGTGAGAAATAAACAGCCTTGCCATAAGGAAAATCTCTCTTGAAAAACGAAAAAAGCCTGCAACTGAAGATAAGCAGAAAGGATAATGAATGTCATAATCTCCAAAAATTACTGCTCCATTTATCAAAGTTTATATGTCAGAAGAAGGAACAGTAGATTAAAAGAACTTACTTGTTTATATGCACAGAGATGCCAAATTAAGCCTCCATTTTCCTGTGGTTTAACTTGATTAAGATGTTCTGGACAGACTCTTTTCTGAAGGTCAGAGAGGCAAATACGTAGTTGGTGAAAGGACTGTGTGATGGCCTGGACACTGCAATGAATGAATTTGCAGTAACACCTCATTTATTTAATCAACTGATATAAAACATGAGAGCCCATTTTGATTAAAAGGCAAAAAAATAGTATTTAACTAAGAATTTAATTTCCGAGTAGGCAATTTAATCGCCTCATTAACAGAAAGCTATAAATCACAATTTATTACTAAATTTCATTTGCTTTTTTTTTTTTTTTTTGTCAGACACAGTGCTAGGTCCTGGCAATAAATTGATAAAATAGATTGAGTTGATCCCTTCCACATCCATAAAATCCACTGGAGAAGATGAACAATAAACAATAAACAACATAGTTCAGATGTAATGATTGTTAAGAAAGCAGTAGAACAGGGTGCTATAGGGCATGTGGCATATTAGTCTAACCTTTTTTTTTTTTACTACACTGTCATTTTTAATGTGATCTTTTTACCATCCCTTAAGGTAGTAAAATGGTAAATTGATCCTTCCTTCCTTCATTCCTCCTTTCCCCTCTCCTTCCTTCCTCCTTCCCTCCTTCCTTCCTTCCTTCCTTCCTTCCTTCTTTTTTCTCTATCTATTATCTATCTATCCTCTCTCCCTTCCATAAATATGTAAGTAAAAGAGGTGCTCACCTTCCTTTGCTAGAAATGGGCACTGAATGTGAATATAGATATAATACAAGACCCTGCTCTCACAGGGCTTAAAATAAACTAATTAGTTAATTGCTACAAATAACTGCTTTGGAGGAGAAATATAAATTGCTATGAGAGAGGTACTTAATTAGTCTGAGGATAGTATCAGAGAAACTATTTTGAGAAAATGACACTTAAACTGAGATTTTTTAAAAAGAATTGAATTTTTTTCCCCCAGACAGATGGAATGAGAGCATATGTGCAGGCCTATATATAAGAAGTTAGAAAAATTGAAGAAGTCTATTGTGAATGGAGTTAAGAAGAATTTAGATCAAAAGAGACTAGACAAGTGCTCAGAGATTGATAACCTCTTTATATATGAGAACACAAAACACTAAAGAACCAATTTATTATAGCATTTCACCATTGGCAATAAATGATATGATTTGAAATGAAACTAAGGGTTCAATTATAGAAAAAGGAGTGTATATGGTTGAGTTAACATGCATTTCACCTCTCTCTCATGGTGAGGCAGCCATGCATTGGGGTCATGACTCTTCTCCAGATGCAGGTCTTTTCAATACAAATCCCATCTCCCTTGTTCGTGAATGATTCAGGATGCCTGACCAAAACTGGTCACCACACGTCTTTCCCCTGATGATGAAGAATGCACACATGACTCAAATTGACCTAGTAAGACATGAAGCAGGGAGTTTTTAGAATTTTATCTTTCTCCAGACTTCTCATGTGTAGATATGGGGCCTAGTACTGTTACAGCCATCACAAGGATGCCAAATCAAAGTCAATTCAAAGAAATGAAATTGCTTAAGTTAATCTTGAAGCCCACAATACCTTTGTGTTTCTCAGTAAGTGGGCTGTTATGTTTTTTCTGGCTATTTTAAGTTTAGAAATTCAAGATGGCAAAAATAAAACAATACTTTAGGTGGCTGATCTGGACTCAATATCATGTGTAATAAAAAATTAAGTTTTTTGTTTGTCTTTTTGGTGTGTGCCTATCTATGTAACTGGTGCAGGTTTTTATTGCTTTTCTGATTTGTGAAACAATATAAAAATACTATATATGTGTTTCATAGGCTTCTCCGTTCTTTATTATTTCCCGTTTCATACATTTTTGCGGATAAATTTCAGTTTCTCTCGGCAGTGCCTCATAGGGAGCATAGCATTGGTGGAAATATCCAGGATCAGTAACTAGTGATCCTTAAGTGAAAAGTGCAAAGTTCAGTTATGTAAATTTATTATGGGCTGATAACTGGAATATAAGCATGCTACCACAGTCACAAAAAATTGTGTGTGTGCATGCACATGTGCTTATCATCATCCCCACAAGAGCACCTGACGGGAAGAAACTGCTTCTCTTATTTTTGTGACTTCTTCAAATATTATTTCCCTTGTTCATTCTTTTGCCTCCCTGACTAATATCTTGCAACGTCCTTGCTGGCTTTCACTCCTTGAATAAAATTATAATAGTTTCACTTCCTTGGATTCATGTCAGTTAGTTTTGTTTATTTTTCATTCTCTTCCCAGGAGATTTCATTTCAATCATATTGGCATTGATTTTAATTACCCAGATACCACAGATATCCCGATTCTGCTAAAATCACTTACTATCTCTTGTTCTAGGTTTCATAGGTAGCTCTGTCTTCATAAACCCAAAACAGTGTTTGATATTTTAACTCAAAACTCGCCCAGGCTTTCCTGTTTTAGTACACTGGTTGGTTTTAACAACAACACACACAAATATTCAATCATTCTCTGAATTGCATGGTTTTGATATGCATAAATTTCACTTACCATGGCATATTAACTTTGAGTAATTGCATAAAATACACGTGCTGCTGCTAACCCTTTAGTCCACAGATTGCTACATTCGTAACAAATGTGCATCATGATCAGTGACCAACCATATACTTCTTTTCAAAGGCTGTCAGTGAGCAGTCACTACACATTTGTTATTCAGTTCACACACAGTCAAAGTTGTGCTTCCTCCTTGTTCTCTATTGATGAACCCTGTGACACATTTAAGAAAATTCACTAATGGAAATGAGAAATTGCCAAAACAGAGTAAAACGCAACAAAAAAATGAATAGTGGTAGTGTTAAAAATGAAAACAAAATATAACCTAAGTGGATTTATGGAAGAGATGGCTGATGGTAGAAATACTGACAGTCTGCCATTTGAAACTCTGGATGTGCAGCCAGAGGGACTCAGTACAGGTGAAGTTATCAACATAAACGGGGAAATGTGGTTGTCATAATAGGATTAAGATATCCCAGAGAATGTGGAACTGGGGAAAAAAAAAATCACTTCCCGTTAGAACTCTGAGATGATTTATGACAATGGAAGCAACAAGGTTAAAATGGTGCACGCTGTTCCAAACATGGAAGGAAATATGATAATTTAGCAAAATTGATGAAAGGCATTCTCTCTATCATGCATTATACTATAAGAAGTGAAAGGAGGTAGCTGTAAATACCTAGACTAAACTTAGTTTAGTCTTTTTGCCTCAGCATAGAGATTTTTGCTTAGATTTTAGTCCTGACATACTTTAAATCTAGCACAGGTTAGATATAGACAGATAAATTTTCAATAGGTAGGTTTTAGGAAGCGTTCAGACATTTCACTGCAGGTCAGGCTGGCAGCCTACCCCAGTCCCTCAGCAAATCTCCAGCAGATACAAGATCAGGACAGCCCAACAGCCCAACCTTTCAATTCATGGTTTAGCATAATAATCTTTAGGAAAGTTTTCAGGTTCCTTGGGAAGGGCAGAAGATCAAAGATCACACCTTGACTGGTGAAAGCCCTAGAAATGATAATAGACCACCTTTTTGCTAAGCAGTTTGTGGATTACAAACGTCTGACAAGTTTCTTGCAGGAAAAACCCCTCCACTTATCTCCCACCACCATGGCAGCCCGCCACCATGGCACCCATATTCCTGCTGCCCACCACCTGACTTACCTGCCTTTCATGATGAAATTACCTGCCCTTTCATGATGACTTGGAGCAGACTACCACCACCCAATCATCTTAACGACCTTCCCTCATTCAAGAGCAAGGCTAAAAGGACTCAACCACGAGCAGCCATTTTGCCATTGCCTTACTAGACTCTGGTATGGTCATGTACTCTTTGAGCTATGGCTGTCGCCATGTTTCCTGGCTTTGGCCCCCTTCCCTACTGTGGGGAGGTGAATCTTCTCTCTCTCTCTCTCTTTCTCTCTAATTTACTTTCTAAATAAACTATATTTTCTAACCTAACTTCTGTGCAATTCTTTGTATCTTTCATGTGACATCAGGTTGTACACCAGATACCCCACAACTCTTGCGGGCCTGACCCAACATTCCGGAGGCCCTGTTGGGAGTGTGCCTGTTGGGAGTGTGGACCTGACATTTGTGGAGATCCCAGCGAGATGTGACCCTAAAAAGGAGAAAGTACTGTTCAAATGACTAGTAAGTGTTTTTTAAAACAAATAAAACATTCTCAAAACTTCTAATGCTTTAAATCACTAAATATATGTTATTTTTTATATTTCCCTATACATTTATAGCTGACAGTATGAGAGTTATTATATGTTGAGAAATGTAATTAAAGGTCACAGAACAATAACAATTTTCCCATTGATTTTAACAGCACTTTGCACAGTTTTCGCTTGCAGGGCCATTGTTAGTGCCCTGCATTACTGTGCAAAACAAAGAATCAATCCATTATTTTCCATTTTTTATTTTAGTGTCATAATCTAAGTTTCATCTTCTTTCATTTAAACAAAAACAATATCTCCTCACTCTCCCTCTTCAATTCATCCTCCAGGGTACCCGGATTGAACTTTGGCAAAAATAAATTGGTTTATATCACATTCATAGCACTTGAACTAAAGCCATGACTCTCTACTTCATAATTCCCTCCATTTTCAGGGTCAATAGGTTACCCCACAGGCTTGGTGTTACACCAGACTTCATCCCACATTCCTCATTCTTACCAGCTGGGTAAAACCACCCTTTCTACCATTTGCGTTTAAGAAGAACTCCAAACATTGGGACTAAGATCATGCATTCTCAGGATTTTTACCTTTCACCCATAGAAATCAGGAGAATGCCCCAGACATTTGGTATGCTCTGCCACTCATAATCTTGACATTTTCATCTGCCTTATTTTTTAATAAGTCTACAATGGAAACTTCTGACTTCTGGTTCACCCCACAGCTCCTACATTCTAATCTCTTGTCCAGTCTCTATTGCCACTCTTCTGTCTCTCTTGATAACCTTCCCTATGTCCTCTGGAGCAAAATGTCCTAGATTCTTAATCTTTTCTCTGAAGTCATCATAGTGATTCTACAGAAAAGACATTTTCCCACTGAAGACTTCTCAACTGATGAAGGTGTCATTTTTTATGTCCTATCACCTGGTTCAGCTGATTGGTGTACTCTTCACTATTCATTGTCATTTCCAGACCATTCTCCCTCCTTTTTCTTAAAAATTTGCTTTGAATCTCATGTTTTTTGAGTCTATTTTATAGTCATGACTATGAACATAAAGCAGATTTTCAAGGTTGTTCACAGTCATGCTGTGCTTTCTTAGGATTTTCACTCTCCTTTTCTCCTCACGTGTCAATGTTACATCTTCTCTTTTCTCCTTAAGCCTTAAATAATTTTTCTATACACTCATTTTTATTAATGACCTTGCTGTTCTGTGAAAACTGAAGGTAGCTGAGCAGAACTTGCTCTATACTGCACCACTATATCTACCCACTTACAATGACCCGTTCCCATGTAATCTGCCTGTTATTCTCCCTAAAGCCAATTAGGCCTTGACATTGCACCAAATCTATCTCATCCTCTCTCCTTATCGTAACTATTCCCCCAGAAATACATCCCTCTTTTTTATCATCAAATTCTTCCTGCCTATCATATCTTTCCTATCATATAAACTTCTTGTTTACCCATATTTACAAAAGGAAGCAAACAAGACAAACACACATTTTTTTCCTTGATCCAACTTTCCCCATCTGCTGCCTATTTATTTTTTGCTTCTATTTGAAGCAAAATTCCTTGAAAAGGTTATGCTTCACATTGTATTATTTCAAATTTATCTCCTCCCATTAGTTAAAAGACACTTCAGTCAGACTTCCACTGAAATCGCACTACTGAAATGGCTTTTGTCATAGTCACCAAGATCTTCCATATTACCAAATCTGAAGGTCAATTCTCAGTCTTTAGTTTGCTTTTCTGTCATTCTACTTATCACATCCTTGGTATACATTTTTTCCAATGCTCTTTTATGATTCAAGTTCTTCTGGTTTTGTTTTTACCTTGCTGGACACTCTTTCCAATCTTCTTTACTGCTTTCTTGCCCTTCTGCTGATTACTCAGGATCTCCTTTTCTTTTGAAAATCACTCCCTCAGGAGTGTTAAGGTATGGACCGGTTGAGGGTGGAGAGGCGCAACACCACCGGGGCTGGCAAGCCAGAGGTGCGTGCTGGCAACCTAGAGATCCGAGTAAATGCAAAGAATTGCAACACACAGAGGTGAAAGAAGATAAGATTTATTTAAGAAAAGTTCACCCCCCACAGTCAGGGAGTGGGTCTACACTCTAGGCGTAGCCCCCCAAAGCCCTGGCTTAAATCCTTTTCCTTGGAGATGTTGCACATGACTGCCGTGACTTCCTTAGACCACCTGCGGAAGTCTTGGAGATCCTGTGACACAGAGACCCACTAATGTCCACCCACATTATCATAGCCCCTAGAGAAGGGCGTGACAAGGATTATAATTCTCCTGCACCTTCCCGAACGACATTCCTTAGAGCTAATGGAGGGTGCACCTTCCCTTATCTCCTAGGCATTCCCAGTGTGTAGCTTCGGGAGATCCTTGACTTCACCGTAAATAGTGCCCAATTTACTGGAAGATCGAATCCCCACTTGCTCTCTCTCTGAGTGGTCATAACTTTTGTAATTACAAGTTTCATGACTTTTACAATCCTTGACCAAAGCATGATGTCTTAGGCCTTGTAAATTCCTTTTACTCTAGGCAAACTTGATTGCCGCTATGAGATACCTCTGATACCTGGAAGTCTGTTTCTGAAAAGACAAAGT